>JAJJWX010004194.1:0-17012 GCA_023529315.1 Papaver bracteatum | reverse complement strand
CAATTATTTGTATTTGTGCATATCTACGCGTAGGCAGCCCATCTATGTAAACCAGCTACCACAAATTCTTTCTTTATTGTTCTCCATTTTTTACTTTTCTTCCTACATTTTACTTGCTAAGGATATCATGACACTAAAAATGATGTAAAGAAACAAATACTATAACTGTCTCCCTTCTCCGTATCTCTATTATGTGATGTTATTGTTAACAAAAGAATTTATCTATCCACATATCCCGAGTACAGATTACCTTACTACAAAATAATTTATATAAAGTGGGGAAATTAAAAGGAATTATAATCTAACAAGGACCAACATCTTCAAAAGAAAAACACTTGGCATGTGCCATCTGATTTTATTCTATCAGCGGGTAACAACCTAGACTTCTTGCTGCATTTCTGCAACTGCGTGACCATCTGGAGGCATGCCGTTAGCCACAATCGGCTGCTGAGATATGTTAACAGGGGCTTGTTGTTGTTGATGATGATGCTCTTGAGGGACGAAGACAACCTGCGTATTAGGGTTAGAAGGGTAAAGCGCTTGAAGCCCAACTGGACCATATATAGCTTGGTGACCTTGGAAGCGCCTCACCTTTGACAGGTGCTTTTTACCAACAAAGTGAAACTCCAAAACGGCCTGTGTATCACATTTCACATTGCACAAATCACAACTAAAAGGTAAAACCTCTTTGGGAGGCTTTATCACCCTGCTTATCTTATTCTCGGCCATCCTCATACGCTTACCACCCGGACCACCTCTCAGCTTCCTCTTGAGACCACGTTTTCTCGTGTCAAATTGATCCACTTTCTGCCGTTTGGTGGTTCCTTCATCCACCTCTGGGACCTCAGCCAGCTCCTGCACTTTACTCTGCTGCTCAGAATCCAATATCTGGTTATCAGGAGTAATAGTTTCAGTCTCCAAAGATTTTAGATCCGGTTGGTTGACGGTTTCATTCGGATGAATATTCTCGGGTTGTGCTGTAGCTTCTTGATCTCCCGTTGTTATCTTCTCAGTTTGTATCCTGGGGAAGTCGTGGGAGGGAGGAGTTGGGTTTGATGTATGGTTTCGGGAATTCTGCACCACCTCAAACCTTATCAGGTTTTTTTTATGTTTCTTCCCATTTTTGTGCAGCTCGAGGATATCTGGAGTGGTGCAATCCACTCTACAAAGCTCACACCACGAAATACCTGGAGGTCGTTTAGTTGATCGGGTTGCTTGTACTGATGTTGTAGTAGTTGCTGCTGTAGACAATGCTGATGCTGGAGTAGATTGTGGTGGCTCATCCGTACCTGTCTTGCCAGGTTGCGCTACCTCAACATGTGTGGATACTTCATCTGATTTCTGAGCTGAAGCTTCTGGAAACGTTGGGAGATGGCGACCACCACCAACTCCCTTACCGCCACGTCCCCTTCCGTGAGAATAAGGTGCTGGCCCATCCAGCCTTGAGTGTCTGTTCCCCAAATTCGCTCGACTGCTGCCTCTGAATGTCCTTCCACCTCTTTTAACCCCACCTCTGTTATACGAAGATCTCCCAGCCTGCAAGGTCTTTTAATGGGTCTGTGAGACAAGAGTACCCAATCTGTTTTAGATTTAAGAAAGGTTTCAAACTATTTTTGAGGAAAGGGAAAGACGACATAGGATGTTGATTAAAAAGTTCGAAATCGAATATGAGGGCCCCATGTGAACTCCTTGACAGTCAGTTACATATGTATATGATATAATAATGACCAAGAAAACCACACTCGTTCCACACAGGCATGCTGATGTATGATTCTAGAAATGTAAAACAAGTTGATAAAAATGTCTGCCCGAATTTCAGATCAAACCACTTACAATGGCATGAAACAACAACAACAAGACTTCAAATCAAGAAAGATCAAAACCTGAAGTATGAACTATTGCAACACATGAAAAAACTGATTTCAAACGACAGAGATTAAAATACCACAGGAAATCCATTGGTATGATAAGAATGACTGTCTTTGAAGAGACAAAGGAGGAACCAATTTATGGTACAAGGAAATCAGCATTGCTTCATCACGCAATTAAAGCTTTTTCATTCACAGGCAAACACTACGGAAATAAACACAGGCGACTGACATTTGGCTATATTTATGGTTTAGCAACAAATCATGATTAGTTCAAAACTAAACTAGATCAGTGATAATCCTGGATTTAAGATGATGAGGTTCCTAATCATGCACTTAAGCCTGATCTTGGTTATGGCTACAAGTTTAAAACAAATTAATGAAACCATGAGGTGGCATAAGCCCCCCTTATAGCTGAGAAGTCTCTCCAACTCGTGATGGTAAGGTTGGACGCCACATGTCAAGCATGACATGGACCCTATTCTAGCTTCTTGCATAAATTAAGCATGAGACGCATGAAGTAAAAGTCCAAGTCTGAAATCTAATCTCGATACATATCTCCGTACATATTCATATTCAGTATCTGCAAAGGACAAAATGTTTCATAGTTTCATAGTTTTAAGTGAAGTTGTATAGTGTGATCTTTTGTATTGCATTAAGCTCCGCATAAGGCCATAAGGTAAAACTCATAATCTCGCTTTATGTCTAAAGTGATGAATTGGGGGACATGTAAATTATATTGAAATAAAGTAACATAATCACGGAACATCAATCAGATGCTACTGATCAAAAACAGTTAGTTGTGCCAACATTTCTATTCTGCAAAGTATATTCGATCAAGCAACACAACAATTTGTTTCTTCAATTTCATATCATGACTAAAACCCATGAACCAAACCATCTGGCAAAAGAAAACTAATTGCAGCCATTTTTGGCACGACCAACAACTCTAAACTGGAATTCGTCAGAAGGTAAACTCTGACTGTCTGACAAATCCCAAGGTGATAACCATTTGGCAATTTTGGTACCTAGATAGAAAAATAGAGATAAGAGAGAGAGAAAGATGCATACCCATTCCAAGAATCCAACTCCAATAAGGGAATATGATGGTGATGATGAAGCCAATGATGGTAGTCAAAACTTGGGACCCAGAATCAACTTTCCTAGTGGAAAATGATGAAATTTAGCATTTCTAGTAACGTAAATGTTTTTCTTGGTCCATAAGGTCAGGGGTCATTTTTGATAATCATCATTTAATAGGAAAAAGATGGAATATATTAGGCCATTGCTCGAAATTCTAGTTCTCCAAGACAGGATCACTCATTCCCTGACAATATGCAAAGATTCCTGACATGTCGAACTTGAACACTATTTTCAATTGACTGAATCACAGCGCAAATGGAGATTTTTTGTCAGAAAATGGAATGACCAATACTCTCTGAATCCTACAACACAAGCCTGATAGGAACATGTGCCTAGTCTGGACGTGCAGTTTTCCTTGTTATCTTAGCACTGCAGTAAATGTGACACAAATGCACCCTGATAAACTCCCAACTTGGTCCACAAAATTTGCAGCCAATCAGTTCAACCCCACTGAAATTCGTTCAACGTGTGTGGTCTTAAACATAAAAGTCAGAGAAGTAGAAGCAGAATCATGACTTATGCACTTTTATAACTACCACCGCTAAAGGTTTGCTGGATACCAGCACGTAGCTCCTAAATACATAATCAATAATCCAAACGGAAGAAACTTTTTTGCTGTAGGGTGTGATTTAGAAAATTAATCAGCATCGTAAGAAGTTAAGGAACTGACAATATCCAAGAACAAGGTCCACACATCTGATTCTCTGACGATCCTAATGTTCCAGCAAATTCGAGGTTGCAATATCCAAGAAGCAAGAATACTGGTTTAGGTAGGATATTCATCAATTATTCAACAAAAACGTCAAAATGAGGATCTCATTTGACTCAGAAGTAATCATCAAAAACAGGTGTACCAACCTGCCCATGTAGTGCGCTTAGGTAAGATATAAAGCTACTAATACTACAATATTTGGCACTAGAGTAGAGGCTGATCGGCTGCCACATTCTATATAGACATATAACGACTAGCACCCTTTCCCCTGGTAGAAAGTTCCACCCCATGGACACCAACAATGTGGATGCATGCAGAAATATGACATACCTATGTCCTAGAGTATGTTGTAAGCATTACCCTCTTAGATGTAGAAACAAAGGGGTCAATATATTATACAGATTATGCACCAGAAATACTAAATCTTTATCCGTCTATGGTTACAAACAAGGATACACCATTGTAATGCATGGAAACACACGGAAATTCACAATTTACAATCCTAAATACTGAAAACTCAACATAAACAATTAGTTCAGCATCTCAAGAACTAACCACTTGCAGACCAATTTTTTTTTTAAAATGCACCAAAATCAAAACAACATTGTTTTCAGAAATCAACACCTCATAACAACAAAAACTAGGAAACCCTCTAAAGGAAAATAAATGTATCCGATCATTTGCTCATATATCCAATCCTCGAAAAGTTTCCCTATTAACCATCTAAGCAGCATAAGTTACTAGGCAAGCGAATCCTCAAAATGTTTCCCTGTTAACCATCTAAGCAGCATAAGTTACTAGGTGATTGAATCCTCGAAAAGTTTCCCTATTAACCATCTAAGCAGCATAAGTTACTAGGCAAGCGAATCCTCAAAAAGTTTCCCTATTAACCATCTAAGAAGCATAAGTCACTAGGCAAGCAAAATCCATAACCAGGCGCCAACTTGAAAGAAAAAAATAAAAATGGTATGTACCTAGAGGTATGAACAAGCCTAAGACTGACTAAACCACAATAGATCAATCCAATTTCAGAAATATGCACAGTTTGATTAAATACAGACAAAAAGAATGATCAAAGTCTAAACATTTATCTGAAAAGAACAAACAGTTAAAAGAGAAAATCCCATACCCCAAAATAAGCCGGATAGGGAGCATGCTGAAGAGGCATTGGCATTTGACTGTACATTCCTCCTCCTCCTCCTCCAACTCCTAGTTCATTGTTAGGATTCCAATGTCTGTCTTGCTCTCCAGCAGCCATTGCTCTCTCAGCTGCATCCATATTACCAGCAAAGTGTGTCAATTCTGATAACGCCGCGACAGCAGCAGCTGCAGCAGGGTTCAAACCTGGATAATCAGAAGATATTGATGGGTGGTTACCAAGTGGTTGAGTGTGAGAATGATAATAAGCATTTTGACTAGCCACTGCTGCTTCTGAGGAAACTCCTGGTGGGTGGATAGGAGGTGTATTATCTGTCTGAGAATATGATTGGTGATGATGATGGTAAGAATTTGAATAATCATGTTGATAGTAAGAAGGGTAATGCTGCTGCTGCTGCTGTTGCTGCTGCTGGTGGTGGTGGTGGTGCTGTGGTGGTGGGTAATGTGAGTATGATGGGTGATGATATGATTGATCGTAATTTTGTTGGATTGGTTGATTGTAGGATTGAAAATGATGAAGGGAAGAAGGATCGTAAGATGAATATGATGCTGCTGATTCTTGTTGTTGTTTCTGTCGTTGAATTTGATGTTCTTGAAATTGTTGATGTAATTGTTGGATTTGTTGCTGTTGAACTTCCGTGAGAGATGAAAGATCCATGATTTTTTTCTCAGCGGGATGATTAGGGTTGTCGGATTTCTCGATTCCTCCTCTTTTTTCCACCTCTTTCTGTTGTTGGGTTGGAGCGTTTGGGGCGTCAATCTAATTTTTCATTCCTTCTGATTTTGCCGATTTTAAGCCAAACGGGTTCTGGACGTTCCGGGTCCGGTTCTTAGAGGAAGGCTATGGATAATGGATGGTTTTTTTTTTTTTTTTTTTTTGCACCCAAAGGGCAAAAAAGTAATCCAAATACACAAAAAGACAAGGAAAAAACATCAAAGGCCAAAAGATATGACAAGATGAAAACAAATTATCTTGCACGTCTTTCCCCCAAAATAATAAACAACAAGATCTCCGACCGAACAATAGAGCAGAGTGTGCTGAAGTGAAAAATCTATGATCCTTTGAGCATTAATGTCGCTAAACTTCTCAAAATCCTCGTACAACATTCAAGTAACTTTGTTTCTAAGAGTGAGTTGGTATCTCCATATGTGCATATTACCACGCTCCGACTTGTTTTGCTTTGGATGCCATTTACCGCCTTCATACCTTACGATAACTGGAAAAAAAAATTGGTGTAGTCATAAAGTCTTGGTAGACCAACATTGAAATATGTATACCAACAAATCTGAAGTAAACAACATATAATTAGCTTAACTTGCTAAATTTTTGTTTAACTAATATAAAGCCAAAAGAATATATTGTCATATTTACCCCAAGGAGGCTCCCACAGACACTTGATGCTTGAGAACCCAAGCATGCGATATCGAGATAAATGTGCAACTTGACTAATATAGCGGATCCCCAATCATAAGTGACAAATTTTTCTATATCTCACAACGCCTCTAGCCATCCTATATGAGTACGAATTCTTGAGATGGGAAAAAAACATGAACCAAGTAACCATAAAATATATATAATGAATAAATATGTCTCCCACAGAAATACCCAAGAGTTTTTTTCTTCCGTCTTTTGATAAATCAAGGTGAACAGGAACCAATTGATAAACTGGACTTATATTCCCGAAGAACAGCCTAGTATTATCAATCACCTCACAATAATCTAAATCGTATGATGGCCAAAATAGATATTATGGAATCACAAACGATGAGACGAAGGTGTTTGTGATTACTTTTTATCTTGCCTATCCAAGATTAAATATCGAGAAAATCTTAGAGAAGATAGTACTCAAACGATAGAATCAGGCAAGATCAGAACACGCAACTACAAAGAAAATAGTTGGGTCTGGCTTCACAATCCCAGTGAAGTATTTGAAGTCGTTAACCTACAGGGTCTCGATAGAAACCTAAGGTTAAAGGAAAATCAACTCTAGTTGATGCAACTAGTAACACACATGATGTGTGGGGATTAGGTTTCCCAGTTGCTAGAAATCTCCTTTATATAGTTTTTAAATCAGGGTTTGCAATCCAAGTTACCTTGGTAACAAAGCATTCAACATTCACCGTTATATGAAAAACCTGATTCTACCAAGCTAATATCTTTCAACCGTTAGATCGAATTTAGATTGTTACATTCAAATGAAATGTACCCTCATTTAGGTTTATGTAACCGTACCCAAATGTGTACACTATGTTGGCTCGACAATAGTAAACCTAAGTTATCCATATGATTACTCTCATATCAACCTTATTCATCTTAACCATAACTAGTCAAATGACTCAAATGAAACTAGTTAAAGAGCCGTCCAATTGCTATATCCTCATAGAAGTATACAAGAACACAATTGAAGAAAAATCGGTTTGATTCACTCGAATCAGTTCATGAACATTATAGCCACGGTTTGCAAAAGATTTCATTCTTTATTTTATAAATGTTTAAGTTCATGTACAACCAATTTTAGAATGTAACCAACTCAAGTATGCAAATGGGTACGCATACTTAAGTAGCCGGACCGAGTTTGGTTATGCTAGTATACGTACGGGTGCGCATACTAATTCACACTTCCAAAATCCAGTAGAAATTCACGGACGTGAGACTTCCGCTAGTATGCGTACGTGTACACATACTTGCCCAGACATCCAACAACCGCCAGTACAAGTACGTGTACGCATACTTCAGGTTCTCGGTTTTGGACTTACACACAAATGTGAGAACACACTATGTTTATATCCAAACATGGTTACTTGATTCTAAGCTCTTTATTTCAATAATTGAAACTTTCTTAGAGGATGACAATAGCCATTTTCACACACTATTAGCATCAAAGCAATTTTCAAGATATTGAAATAATCATAACGAAACATTCCAAGTCTACACCAAATGATTGTATCACACAAACCATGTAAGATTTTACTCGAAAATTTTCATATGATCGTATTCTGACTTTCATCGAGAATATAAGATGAACTTGGTCGAAGCGATAGCTTGCCAACACATATTTTGAGAAATATGTAAGCGAGATAAATTCATCTTGAAATATCAAATGTGTATAATAGAAAACTATATCGTAATACGACTTATGTCTCAATATAGGAGATAAAGTAGAAATAGACTTTCCAAGTGATAGATGAGTTTCAGTCTCCACATACCTTTTGTTGATGAAGTTCCAAAACACCCCCCCCCCATCCCTTTAGTAATTCTTCGTTTTCAAATGATAAACGCCGTGAAGTCTAATGCTCAACTACACAATCTATGTCCTAGTCCGAGACATCTATAAATAGGCTACAAATCAGGACTTATAGTTTTGATCACTAACATTGACAAACATTCTTGAGATAGCCACGCATGCGAGTTCGACCAAGAAGTGCTCTAACAGTTTGGTTTTGATGTTAGTAAATTTCTGTTTGGTTGGGTGGTTTTTGGATGGTCATTCTGAATTGTCTCCATGATATGTTTATTTGTGTCCTCTGTTTAGCAAGCTATGAGGTAAGCTTTTCTAGTCCTCTATATTTGGCCATGATATGTGTATTTATATCCTAGGTAGTTCAACCAACCATTGCTTAAGGCGATAGTTGCATAGAACTAAGAGCCCAATGCACACAAGAGATCGAGTAGATGTGCCAGTTCTAATCAGGAATCACAAATAACCCACACCAAAATTATATTTCCCATTGTACGCGGAGCTTCTTTTGATTAGATGTGAAAATGAGGGGATGAAGATCCTTGCAGGAAGAAAGTGTGCAAGGAAACAAACTGATGGATGGAACGAAGTTGCTAGAAACAATGTAGAATGAAATACCGAGGATACTACCGGTTAAAACCATAGTTAATTAAAAGTTAAAACTGATATTAGAATTTGAGGAAAATATAAGTTTGTATGGTACGGGAATTTCGTTAATTTTTCTTGCAAATGTATTTGATTTGAATTGTGATCACGCAAATTAAAATAAAACAATTTCTATGAAAATGTTGACAGTCTATGATAGTATAATGTGACGAAGGAATTGAATTATTTTGTTGCATATAAGGATATCATAAATACAAGAACATGCTTCCAAAAGGAAAGCAAATAATTACTAATGAACGGAGAATTCAAATACATGTACGTACTTTTGGGTGGTAAGACTGTTTAGGTAGAAAATAAGCAGGGCCAAACAAGGATTACTATTTTCCGACTGATCATTAGTTTGGACTTCTTTTGGCCGATTCCTACTATCATTAGTTTGGACTTCTTTTGGACGATAGTTTGATGAACGTGAATGAAGGCGGTGTTGACCACTGTAGAGCTACATAAAAAAATGATTGAATTTTGCATCGAATGATTTATTTGTCTATGGAGTTCCTTTTGCAAATACAACAGTTTCACTTTAACGACGTGTTTGGACATCTGAAGCAAAAGTCCAAAACAAAAGGTATCTTGCTTCAAAAAAAATAGATTTTTTACTTTTAGAAGTCATTTACACCCAAATTAATTTCTTCCTTTTCGAGAAGCTTAAAAACATTTCTTAAATTCAGATTTACGAACTTCTTATCTGAAAAGGGCGACCATAAAACACGTTGAGAAGCTAACATTTGGATTAGCAAGAACAAACTAAAGCCTGTGCCGTTACGCCACGGGTCATACCCTAGTAATGATTAAAATAGAAAAAGTGTTTGAAAGAGATTTTTAATAAAAATAAATATTATTAGTAATCATATTATGGAGTAATTTGTATACAATTATCATATGATTTTCATAGATTTTATATTTATGAAATGAAATAAAAGAGAATAAAAAATATTTTCAAATTTTTTGGAAGTCTTCCAAAATTTTACATATTTTGCAAGACTCTAATCAAGGTAAATATATACACAAACGCACTCAAAGTCTTAAAAACAGGGGAGAAGTTTTTTCTCTAACACTATAGCAGTGCTAGAGCTCATTTGATCTAGCGGCACAATGGCCATTCATTTGGGTTGTCTGTGACATCACCAAGATCAACTAACTAACTCTAGTTTGGTATAATTTTTGTCACAAGCATTTTAACTTGTAATTTAAAAAACATATATCTTTAAGAACCGTTTTTTAGTGTATATTGAAACATTCAACATCCTGTACAAGTTACAGTCTGAACAAAACCAAGTCTCAACAGACAAGGATTGAGACAAAAAAAAAAAAAAACAAAGACTGTAGATATAAATGCCACAATGCCAATACATTTCAGGTACAAACTCCAAACACATTACCTACTAGACTGCAAACCAATAAAGAGTGACTACAACAATTTGTAATGGGAGAACAAGACCTGCAATAGTCTGTAAAAACGTTGCAGAGACAAAAGAAAAAAAAAACGTGGCAGAGACATTCTAAGTTGCAGATACCAATCTCATAGCCTACTTGGATTACAGATCACCGAAAACAATGACTATAATTTTGCAAAGCAAGAACTGAATGTAAAACACTGCATCAATAGTTTCATAAAATACCATTCTAAGCCTAGAGGACTGAACCATTACAATGACTACCATTTTCAAACCATTTCAAAAATAATTAAACTTTTCGATCCATTACAGATCATAAAGACTAAATTAGGTTATTAAGGCTCACGATATCAAGTCTACATAATACACAAAATACATCAGAAGCCTTATATCCTTCAATGGCGTTGTTGTGTAGCATTGTCTGCGACACATGAGACCATAAATTTGGACATGTGCTAACACTTAGTCTTTAATAACATTAGTCCACCATAAGTGCTAAAAAGCTTTGATTTTCGACAAGGTTATGAGTTCCTTCACCATCCAATGTTAATGGTTCCTGAGAAAATGCATAAATATTAACGAAGTAACAAACAAAGTGAGTTCTTAAGGTGCAAAGCAAAATGAACTTGTTGTACAACAAAGGTGTATCGGGTAAGTTTCTCTTTTTATGTTTGAAACTTAGTGATATGTCCCAAAAATATATACCCAAACCCAAATAAATATCCTTTAGTAATCATCTAGAACTACCCAAACTAACATACAACAATACATCTATTGGATATTTGTGGGAGTTGATATGTTGTTGTTGTTTGAGCTCTTGTTATTAGTATTTATTCACTTCTCTGAACTTTTTTTTTTCATTCACTAGCATTTTCTCTTATAAACTGAATGCTACAAGTACACATATATATAGGCAGTACAACCAGCTCCAGTATTCTCTGAAGACTTCTTTTCTTTTCTTTATCTTTGACTAGCTAGTAATGTTTTCACACAACTAACCGACTTGACTGTCTAGAATTCTCTTTTCTAATCTTTAACCGACTAGCTAGTACTCACTAGATTTTTCTAACACTAGATATTACAGAACTTCGTTCACACTAAAATGACAAACCAACCAGGTTATCCTTTTAATTTCTTTATTGTTTTACAACTTAGGTGATTATGGAAAATGCATTAACTCCAACAACGTCATTATCAACACACACATACAGTGGAAAGTAGTGTATCGCGATTAAATATTTTAACCATATCTTAACAGACCCATATCTGTATCACTAAGTTCACTATTTCTTATCGAGGAAACATTAACGAGACATAGTTGAGTTGGATCGACAACATTATATGTAAGTGGTAACTAATACAAATTTAATTTTACAGAACAAGGTTTAGGTATATACCTCAACGCGAAGTTGTGGACAGTAGTAAGGGATTGAAAAGGAATCTTGATGTAGAGTTGAATTGTCTAGTACTTCTTTAACATCTGAATCACTATATATTACTTCTTCTATGTCTGAATTTATACAACAATTGATGTCAGTTCTGTAAGAACCTAAATAAACTGAAAACAAAACACTCTAAACAAAAATTGTGATAATAATATTATGATTGCACACCTGCACTTTGGGGCTTTCTAAATTTTTCATCCTTTCTTACCATTTCCATTTGGGTAGTTTTCATTTTTGCATTTTTTTTCTCCGTCGATGGCTCATGCTGAGCATTTCTTTTTATTTTCATTGTTACTCGTTTAGTTTTGGTAGGTTTTGTAATGACCCTTCCCTCCACCGATACTGTCCCCACTTAGCCACTGCGGTTATCCGGCAATGTGGGGTTTTCAACGGGCATCGCTGCGGTAATCCAGCAGAAACTTCCCGGATGGTCACCCATCCTTGGATTACTCCCCCCCCAAGCACGCTTAATTGCAGAGTTTTTTGCCAACTCTGGAGCCAATTATGCTGAAAAGGCCTCATTACTTATATTCCATTCGGCCAACCACTGCCGAATATCGGGGTATTACAATACCACCACCTTAAATTGGAGTCGTCCTCGGCTCCAGAATATATTCGGAAGCCCATATCTCCGACGTTCCCTGCCCCTCGTGACGTTCCCTGCCCCTCGTGAGAAGCACCTGGAACAACCCCGTACATCATACCTTCCCACCCTCGGCAGGTGACCCGTCGTCAGCTCTGATACCATTTGTAATGACCCGTCCCTCCACCGATACTGTCCCCACTTAGCCACTACGGTTATCCTGCAGTGTGGGGTTTTCAACGGGCATCGCTGCGGTAATCCAGCAGAAACTTCCCGGATGGTCACCCATACCTGGATTACTCCCCCCGAGCACGCTTAACTGTAGAGTTTTTTGCCAACTCTGGAGCCAATTATGCTGAAAAGGCCTCGGTGATAGGAAAGGACAAATCATTACTTATATTCCATTCGGCTAACCACTACCGAATATCGGGGTATTACATGTTTTTTATTGGTTTGGTTCGCTGGGCTTCTTTTCTTGCTATTTCATAGTAAATTTATCAAGTTCTTCTTCCTGCAAGGAATGAGTTTGAAGAATCACCATGACCTAATTCATCACTCAATACAATATCATAAGTAAATTACTTTCAATAATGCATCCACTATCTGATCTATTAAATAGTTACACTTGAACATATTCATTCATGCCATCAATCAAAAAGTTAACAGTGTGCAAGGACAAGAGTGAATGTGGAGTGTGCTAAGACAACAAGATTTATTATTTATAGAGAATTTCATGAAATCAACCTCTTTAAGGAGAAAATTACCTCGTTTTGATTGTGAGATATCTTGAGGATTTTTTTTTTTATTTCAACTGGATATGAAACATATGGATTTAATTTCTCTAGTTTCTTCACGATTACGCAAGTAATGGAAAACTTTTTGATTTAGATAAATAATACATATTTGTATGCCATTCAAACCTAATAATACGATAAACCTTAGGAACTTCGTAAATTTAGAGACTTTTCTGATTTTTTATGGCGGAAAATAAGATATCATGGCGCTAAAACGATATATACATATATATCTATATCGGGTTTTCTTTATACTGCAGTGAAAAGTCTAATCCAAAGTCAGGTGATCTAATCGTGGTTAACCCCAACTTTAGTGACATCACAAACAACCAAATAAGTGGACACGGTGTCGCTAGATCAAAGTTGCTCTAGCAGTGCTAGAGCAAAATTTTCTCCAAAAATAGGCAAGTATGCAAAATATTTGAATTTTCAAGTATTTAACGAGTAATTCAAACTTTAGAAGACATTTTTACAATCTACAACCGATAACATAAACTTTGAAAGAGATTTTAAACGTATACCACCAATAACACAATACTTTGTAAATCCGTTAAAGTCTTTAGAAATCACCAAAAGTATTTTTTGAGTAAACCCCCGTTAAAACAGAATGATTATGAATCTTATAACTGTATGCAACATATGAATTTTTATTTTTATTTTTCGATCTTATGTATCTTAGTAATTTATTTTAATGATTTTAGGAGGGAACTAATCAATCCACGCACGAAAATAACATATCTTCCCCACCCAAAACCTGATGACGGGCTTCAGATAAAGTTCGGACACATTTAAATATCATTTTACTTGACTTCTACAAGGTGCCAAAAAAATCTTATGTTTAGTTGTAGGCACATTCGATGGTGATGAAGTTACTGATGGTGGTCAAAACTTAGGCCACAAACTCAACTAACCTAGTGGAAAATGATGAAGTTTAGCATTTTTAGTATCCTTAATGTTTTTCTTGGTCCATAAGATTAGGATAATTCTTGATAATCATCATTTAATAAGAAAAATATGGAACATTCAGGATATTATTCCATTGCTCAAAATTCATATTGTCCATGATAACATTATTCATTCTATACAAATATACAAGATTTTTAACACGTGGCATATTTTTATCAGTTCAGTTTCATCCGACTGAAACGAAGCATCTGACATATAACAATCTTGTAAATGGATATTTTTGTCAAAAATTGGGAATTAATGACCAGTGCCCTCGGATACCCTTAAATGCAAGCCTGATTCGAAGGAAGATGTGCCTAGGATCGGGACGCACAATTTTCTTTATTAACATAATACTGCACTAAATGTGACAAAAATGCGCCCTCATAGACGCGCAACTTGGTCCACAAAATTTGCACCCAACCGGTTCGAATCCACTAAAACTCGTTCAATGTGTGTGGTCTTAGACATAAAAATTAGGGAGGTAGAAGCAATATCATGACTAATGCACCTTTATGATACCGCTGCTAAAGGTTCGCCGGATGCTAACACATAAGTTTGAAAATACGTATTTAAAAATGCATAAGAAAGAAAGAAAAACTTTTGCCTATAGGTACTATTTACTAAAATAATCTTAAGCGCAAGGCGGAACTATAGCCAGGCTTCTCCTGGCTGAATCCACCCCCGAAGAAGCACTAAGTCCATATTTTGATATCTTAATTTGTATTGGGCTGTATTTTAATGCTCAAGCCCAGTCTATACCAAATGTCTAGTTCCGCCACTGTATAAGTGCATAAGTGAAAGGTATGGGTGAGCAAAAACATCCAAATACGTGGATTTTACCCAATCTGATATGTATTGTTGCGGTGGACTCCCAATCCGTTTCTTTGCGGATTGGACATTAGTCAATTTTCAAAACTGATCATTGTCACGGGTTGGACGTGGATGGAACATCACCCATCTGTTGAACATCTGATCATAAAGATAATGTTAGTATTATACGTATATGAGATGCAAAATTGGTAGATAACATATATAGTTTCATATGAGATGCATTAATTGAAGTTCCTCAAAGATATTCCAAAAGTATGAATTTTGGATTGACCGGAGGCCCTCATGTCAATAAAAGTTATACTTTTGGTTGTCGGAAAGACATTATATATGTTACTCATGTTATGTAAATTACTTATATTTCAGTAATCTAAATTTTAAAACCAAGTTATATTACTCATCTTCGATAATCACTTGTTTTCGTATATATCTTTTTTGAATCCGCAAATACATCTGCATCTAATCCGATCATCCGTACACTCCTCGGGTGTCAAATCCAATAAGTATTGGTTTGGGTGTAGGTGAAAATCTCAAATCTTCCATTTAGACGGATCGGACACGGATGATACCAAGTCCGCATCCACCCATCTGTTGCTTATCCCTAGTGAAATTAGTTAAGGTATTAAAAATCACTTCTGGCCACACATCCGATTCCGCGACGATCCTAATGTTTCAGAAAATTTGAAGTTTTAATATCCAAGAAACAAGAGTATTGTTTCCCTTTGAGGTAGGGTATTCACCAATGATTCAACGAAAACGTCAAGAGTGATGATATCATTTGACTCAGAAATATTCATCAAAAGCATGCCAACGTGCCCACATAACGCCTTGGTACATACGTAAGATGCTGGGTTGCAACAATACTTCTTGGGGGTCCCTGTATCCCGTGGACACATCCATAAATATGTGGACACACCCAAAATACGGCTAAAAATATTATACTTGTTCTTTTAAGTGTAAAGTAAACAGTCACCTACCTCGTAAGGGGGATTATAATTCTAAGCATATGTATGTTAACCAAAAATACACCTGTGTGGTTATAGTTAAGTGCTCAAAATTAGCACAATCAGTTACAAAGATAAATATCTCATAAAGGTAATATCATATTTAATTACATATGCTGAAACCGATGATGTTTTGTTCTTTCATTACAGTGGTCATGGAACTCGTCTCCCTGCCGAAACTGGTGAAGAAATGATACTGGTTATGATGAATATATTGTCCCTACTGATATGAATCTTATCACTGGTAATCAATCAAAACTACAGCCCATTTTTTTAGTCTTTTATTATTTGTTTGATAATTTTATATGTTGTTCACATATAATGACCTCAGGGAGTATGTAGTTCAATTCCTAAAAGGCTATAAGATAAAAATTGTATCGGATTCATGTCACAATGGAGGTTTGATTAATTAAGCTAAAGAACATATTAGAAAAAGTACTAAAGGTGATCAAGAACGGCGTTCTGGATTTGTATTCAAGCATTTCTTGTGCCGGAAAGTTAACGATGCTTTGGAATCTCATGGAATTCATTTACCTAGAATACACCACCACATGGATGAAGATGAAGACAAAGAATAGGAGGAGAAGCAAGAAGAGGATGAGAAAGAAGAAGAGGATGTATCTGTAAAGAACAAATCACTTCTTATGTTAATTTTGATTGAAATCCTTAAACAGAAAACATGCAAAGATGACATTAATGTTGGAAAGATTCATCCTACATTGTTCGATATGTTCGGAGAAGATTAGAGCCGTAAGAATACTTTAACATAGACTAAAAATATTAGATTGAATAATCTTACCATGGTACATGCTTCCGAGTTCGAACACATTCTTGATATTACGTGCAAGCCATCAAGAATACTTTAACGTGGACTTCAAAAATTAAATCTATAGCATCTTTTGCATAACTTCGAAGTGTTGCTGGACTTGTTTCTACATGAGATCTCACTGCCCCATCCTTTCTTCAAACTTTGTAATCCCTTCTTTTATAGTGTATGATTATTAACACTCTTCTAGAAGTATATATGTATCCCACCTCATTCCGTTTTATTTTGCATCCCATACTACATCATAAAACAAAATGGAGAACATATACTTCTACCAAGTTGAATGTAGGACCAGAATATCGCCATGATATTATTCTTGCGAGATTTACAACACTTCTGCGAATTCGTCTGCGAGTTCTTCAACAACATACTGCGAGTGTCGCAGAATGACTCAAAGAATAACG
>JAJJWX010004193.1:0-238738 GCA_023529315.1 Papaver bracteatum | reverse complement strand
TGTCTACGTACCCATCATTACATTCTTGTTTTTGTAGCTTTTTCCGGTTGATTGTTAGGTTTCAACAGTCCATAATCATCCAACACTACATGCAAAAGATATCAACTTTTGTCATTTTTGGAATTGGTGAGTATATGTTTACAAGGATGGCCACCAACTCTTATCAACTAAGATGGGCAGCAGAAAATACTTTGGATCAGTTAGCCTTAGCCATGATATAATGGCAAGTTCATTGGTTACATGGGTAAAATCAAAATGGGTTTAAAAGGTCTTATGGACATGCTTTTAACCTTTTGGCTATTGACCACAATTCATCAAGTGCTCATGGTCATCACGACTCACGGTTAATTTGATACCTAGTGCATTTTTTTCTTTATGGTGGGTTTGGATGTAGAATTTTAAAGATGGGATTCATGGGTCCAAGGGATTTGATAGAATTATGTTTCCCTTGCTACATTTGGTTGCCCAAATTCCTGGAATTACGTTTCCGACGGGATTCATTTTTCCAGCAAATCCTCCATATGAAGTCCGACCCATCCCCCTAAGATTTGCTGGGAAACTTATCAGGGAATTTATGGACCCACTTTTTTTTAGTCCAAATCTCATATATATATACAATTTTAAGCTCCTAAGAGCAATGCCAAACGATACATGGACTTCAACACAAGAAAATTTTATTAAATCCTAGGAATCTCAACTGAATTACCAAACACACGAGGGATTTACATGAATCCCGGAATTTGTAATCCTGTGAGATTACAAATTCCTGGAAATTGTGAATTCTCCAACCAAATCGTTAGGTTCTGGCTTTCATGATTACCTGCCACTGCTAATTATAGTGTTACCAACCTTATACACTCTCACATACAAAAGTAAGCAAAAATTATAAAAATGACAATTTCTTCAGAAATCTGCATTTCATTAGACAGATTTTCCTATTAAAAGGATTAACGTGTTACGTGTCCAAGTAAAGACCTGCACTAAAATTTAGTGAACGCGACGAGTCAAAAAGAAAGCACCCGAGAAAACAAGAAACAACTTCTCACGAAACCTGCAAACTCACGCAATTGGAATGCCTGCATGCCAAGTACTCACGCACCAATTGTCTTTTTCTCTCGTCCCACTATATGTTTAAGCTCGTCAATAACAAAGTCACAGAAAGTCATAAAGCATACTACCACTAAAGCTTGAGGAAAAAATAGACTCACCTCCTAAATTTTCCGAACTTAAGCAAAAATTCAAACACAAATTGACAAATTTTCCCCAAAATTCATAAACAAAAAAAACTGAAGAAGTAAATTGTATTGACTACGTGATGCATCCATTTAAACCTCTATGGTCTCTTCTTCATTGCCCAAATTTAATGCCCTAACATAAAAGCAAGCTAGCTAGCAAGAAATTACCTGCAAAAAAGATTATATAACGTTTTCCTCGCACTTTCTTCTCTTCTTCTTTTTAGTTGGTAATCCAATTGGTTGTCGTAACTGGCACATCTCTCTGTTTTCTGTAATCTAGTCAGTAAATTTCTTACCTACAGAAAAGACCATTTCTTTCCGTATTGTCTTTTCTATCTATCTATCACACTACTTTTCTCATTTTTTTCTTTATACATCATCACACCCATTTCTCAACAATCTTCTTCTTCATCATCACCTTAAGAACACAAGTTTTGCATTCTCTGTTTTTTCTTTTGTTCTGTTTCTACCCAACTTTCTGTAGCAAGGAATTTACAGAGAGAGTGGGAGAAAAATGACAGGAGGTGGGAAGATTGAAGATTTTTCACCACACCCAGTGAAAGAACAATTGCCTGGAATTGAGTATTGTGTCACTAGTCATCCTTGTTGGCGTGAGTTCATCTTGCTCTGTTTTTTCCCCCTCTGTTTTTACTACTCATTGCATGTCAATTGATTCTCTTTTGAGGCTTAATTGATTCACTGGGATGATGAATTTCATACAAAAATGGCACTGATCACTGATAAATGTTATAAATTTGATAAATTTGCAATGGTTGTCAAAAAAAATGTTGCGTTGATTTGATCCTTGTTTGTTGTTATTCAGCGGAAGCTATAATCTTGGGGTTTCAGCATTATTTAGTAATGCTTGGGATTACAGTTCTCATCCCCAGCCTCCTTGTCCCTCAAATGGGTGGTGGTGATGTAAGTACATTCTTTAATTGGTCATATATAATATCTCTGCCTATCTCTCTAGTTTTTCTCTAATGGTTGAATTTCAATTGCAGTTTGAGAAAGCAATAGTAATACAGACTTTACTCTTTGCGGCTGGAGTGAACACACTTTTGCAAACTTGGTTTGGTACTCGGCTTCCTGCAGTAATTGGGGGTTCTTTCACGTACATACTTCCAACGATTATCATAATCAATTCGCCTAGATATCAAGGGATTGTAGATCCCCGCCAGAGATTTATACAGACCATGAGAGGAGTACAAGGTTCCCTCATAGTTGCATCATTTTTCCAGATAGTTGTTGGATTCTTAGGATTTTGGAGAATTGTGGTCAGGTAAGTTTTCTTAAGAGTGCTGGTCAGATTTGCTGTGAGCCTTGACTGTTTCAGTTTGTAAAATGTATCTCTATTTTTTGATATAGGTTTTTAAGTCCTTTATCAGCAGTTCCGCTTGTGACTCTTGCCGGTCTTGGGCTATATACGATTGGTTTCCCTCTGGTAAGAATGAACCTCGAATCAGTGCACTCAATTGCTAATTTCCTATTCATTCAAGATAATGAAGTGCTAAGTTTGAAAAATGTGATTTATTGAAGTTTGTCTATTGTGCATTTCTTTGTTTTGAGCATTGTTGCGATGGTGTTTGCAGTTGGCGAGATGTATGGAACTTGGGCTTCCCGCCCTGGTTTTGCTGGTCTTAGTTTCCCAGGTAAGCAGTTTTCTTCTATTTGTACCGGCCATGAGTCATGAATGGATAGGTAGTTCATGGCTTTCCTTTCTTCATTTTAATTCAAGTTCAAAGGAGTAATCTTGCATTCTATTTTTGCAGTATGGCCCTCGTACATTACTCTCGAAGAGAGTCATCTTTGATCGCTTTGCAGTGATTATAGTGCTGGCAATCATATGGCTTCTTGCATTAATTCTAACAGTAAGTGGTGCATACAAGCATGCATCTCCAACAACGCAGTTTACTTGTCGTACTGACGGTTCGGGACTCCTCAGTGCTGCTCCATGGTGAGCTTCTAATGCAGTTTACTTCAGTAGTTCAATTACTGTGTGAAGAAGATTTGGCTGTAAAAAGTTGGTCTGTTTGATGCGAAAAGTAACTAACAGTCTCGTAATCAGCTGTTTCAACAAGATTCTTAAAATCCATCTTTAGAAGTGTGTAAAAAGGTTCATATGCATCAACAGATGCAGCTACCAGTTTTTTTCTTCTTTGAGGAAATTATCAAGTTGAATAGCTGAAAATTTATAAACTTACGGTTTTGTGTCAGCATTTATCAGAGATCCAATAGCAGCACTTTCTTTGTTCTGCAGGATAAGATTTCCTTTACCATTACAATGGGGAAAGCCAACATTTCAAGCAGGAGAGGCTTTTGCAATGATGGCCGCATCTTTTGCTGCTCTTATTGAGGTGTGTTTATGGCAACACTATACCTTGGGTTGCCTATTTCTCAGCTTGCTAACTTAATTAAGGATTACCCACTTTCAATTAATAGAAACGCTGAGCGATTATAAAGTGTGCTCAAGTAATTATCTAGGAATCCTATGTGTGGTAGCATAAACAGTATTGGTAAAATCTCGGTATCTTTATCTGATGCTAGATATTCACGTGCTTTGTTCATCTCTTAATTCCTTTGCATGCTCTGAAAGAAAAATGCTGAAAGCGTGCGATAACTTGGTATTTTTTTTCTTTCTTTTTTCTTGTGCAGTCTACAGGTACATTTATTGCAGTGTCAAGATATGGGAGTGCAACACCTATACCACCATCTATTCTCAGTCGTGGAGTTGGCTGGCAGGTACCATGGCATTCCATACTGTATGCTGGTTTCAAGAATCCTTGGGTTCCATGATTTTGCTTATTGGCGTCTTATGTATCTTTTTATGAGTTTCAGGGAATCGGGATTCTAATAAGTGGGTTGCTTGGCACATTGACTGGTTCTTCAGCATCAGTGTAATGAACCATAACATTTGAATTAAGTTGTTAAGCATTGTAATGAATCGTGTCAATCCATGGCATACAAATTAAATTTACAACGGCTTGGTAGAAGTCTTAAACAAAGTACTCATGTTCCACATTAGGGTGATTTTACTAATTCTTGTTATGTTTACAGTGAGAATGCAGGTCTTTTGGCATTGACACGAGTTGGCAGTCGAAGAGTCGTTCAGATATCTGCGTGCTTTATGCTCTTCTTTTCTATATTAGGTATATCTTATACTCATTTCACTAGCAAAGTTGTAAAAGAGTCTCCTTATCATATTTGGTTGAACTGATGCTTATGAAGCTGGAAGTACTGAACAGTTCACCCTTCACCTATTCTGTTACCAGGAAAGTTTGGAGCACTCTTCGCTTCTATCCCAATGCCAATTATTGCGGCCTTCTACTGCGTTTTATTCGCCTATGTTGGTAGGTCAAGATAAAACACCGAGAGTCTTTGGACAAATTTCTCTTTACAGAAATATTGTTCTAATACAATTATCATGTTTTTGGTGCAAACAGCTTCTGCAGGTATTGGATTTTTACAGTTCTGCAATCTCAATAGTTTCCGGACAAAGTTCATTCTAGGCTTCTCTATCTTCATGGGCTTTTCAGTGCCACAATACTTCAACCAAACTCTCGTGCTTACTGGTCATGGTCCTGTTAACACCAACTCGATTTCGGTAAGCGTACTACTCAAACTTTTGCTAATCCTACTTCTGTACCCTTTACTGATCTAATTTCGTTACATATTTTTGTACATTGACATTATGTTCTTTGTATACGGTTTTGTAGTTCAATGTTATCGTGAATGTGATCTTCTCATCCCATGCAACGGTGGCCGCCATAACTGCTTATTTCTTGGACTGCACACTCTACCGCAAGGACAGTGCAGTGCGCAGAGATTGTGGTTTGGTCTGGTGGGATAAGTTCAGATATTATGAAAGAGATACTAGAAGCGAGGAATTTTATTCACTTCCTTACAATCTCGGCAAACATTTCCCATCATTCTAGCCGTAATACTTCCATTTTCATCCAACTACCTCGGTTAATTGCTCCCATCCGCCTAATACCATAGTGTGTAGTAGCTCTATATATTGTTCATATTGAAATACCAATCTATATAGTGAGCAAGTTTTTGGACTTTGGACAATCTCTGTCAGGTCACTAAGAGGCGTCAGCAGTTTCGTCAACTGATTTGGCATATAAGAATCAAAACCTTGTTTGATTTTTTTTTTTTTTTTGCTGTATGCTAGTGTTATAACAAATTTTCAATTCCTGAATGATAATATAAATGTTACCAGTGGGAGGGTGGTAGTAGTTAATTCGGTAATCTGCAAAATAAAAAAATATAATTTGCTATGAATGTAGAGGCTCGAGAATGACTTCCAAGCACCCATGGCAGAAATGAAATGCGCGCAGTGGCAATTTTCTGCTATGCTTTAAAGTTTTAGGCATGGCTGATAGCTCATATAGGGCTATTAGGTTGGGCATACAATTCATAGCCAATTGGCGATATGCAGTGTGATCTTATTATAAATGCAAATATGCTATAGTTAATGCTAATATATGGTATGGAATCGGGAAACCAATTAATTACCTTTATCATCTCCCTGGTAAATATATTTCCTCATAAAGCTTATTATTCTGAAATCACATTTTGAGTTGTACAAATTTAATGCCATGGTCTGAGGTGAATCCTATAAATCGGTCTTCGAAAGAGAATTCTCAATATCAAAAAATTTCTAGACCAAAAAAGTGAGTTATTATCATACTATTAAGCATAAATGAAAATGGAAGGGAAACATATGAAGATGGCTTTTGTGATGATGGTGCTTATGTTTGGAATGTGCGTAGAGTTGAGTTCAGCATTGGGATGTTTCCAAAAATGTGTACTTCTCATGTGTGCTTCCGGAAAAGATAAGTACTGCCCGGTTATGTGTCATGTAAGATGTGGTCGTACGATATCTTCTGCTCACGATTACTGCAAGCTTGGTTGTGCAGTCTCAACCTGCATCATCGGAAGCACTCCTGAAAACCTCCGTGGAAATGAAGTAGAGAAGTGTATGAATTCTCTTTGTGCTAAAAGATGTAATAATTAGAAACATAATTAGTTGGTACTATTCAGTCTTATTTATGAATAAATTACATGAACTTTTCTTTTGCTTAATATATATGCAAATTTGTTCTTGTTTTCTGAGTGTGAAAACTACCACAACCCATCGATTGCTATGTTGGTATGTCAAGATCAAACATCTGGAGTCTTTGGCCAGTTCTCCTTTCAAAAATATTGTTTTAATGCGATTATCATGTTTTTGGTGCAAGCAGCTTCTGCAGGTATTGGATTCTTACAGTTCTGCAATCTCAATAGTTTTTTTGCTGTATGCTAGTGTATAAAAAAAAAAAAAAAAAAAATCGGCTATGAATGCAGAGGCCCGAGAGAGACTTCCAAGCACCCATGGCAGAAATGAAATGCAGTGGCAATTTTCTGCTATGCTTTAAAGTTTTAGGCATGGCTGATAGCTCATATAGGGCTATTAGGTTGGGCATACAATTCATAGCCAATTGGCGATATGCACTGTGATTTTAACTAACCAAATACAGGATTCCTCAAATTGTACCCATCTATGTGGGACTATATTATTAACCGTGTATCACGACTATAAAGATCAGTTGTTTCAGGAGAAGTTGGTTTTCATACAAAGGCAAAATTTAATTGAATTCCTGGGATTTTCCATATCATCTCATCTTTAAATCCGGTAGGTACTCAAAACAAGAAACATAGAAGAAAAGATGTGCAAAACAAAGAATGTCTGGTGAGTTTATCTATAGATGCTCCAGGCCCATGTAGAACTGGCAACAAGCGCACTGGCTTTCTATGGCAGGTTTTAAGCATGGCTGATAGCTCATGTAGGGCTATTAGGTTGGGCATACACACATATATATCAAATAGAGGATTCCCGAAATTGTATTCTCCTATGTGGGATTATATTAGATTTTCCATATCATCTAATTGCCGTTTTATTAGCCATTAGCTGCAATACAAAATTTTGATAGCGTGAAAGGTAACGTTCAATAATCAAGTGTCTGGACAAAATAACATTTCTCTGGAGACCCTACACCATGATTGGTAGGTTGTTTCTGGTAGAAAGCATCTCTTTCTAACATCTCAGTTACACTTAAAGTGTGTTGTGCTCTGTTTGTATAGGCTATCTTTGTTGTGATGTGTATTGTTTCTATTGGTCCACTGTGTCAGTGACGTGTCATGTTTGTATTGGTCCTGGCAGTTTAATTACAGGTTGTCTTGTCTGTATTTAATACATTTTTGTCTGTGAATTGTTTGTAATCTTTCTTTACAGAAAATACAATCTTCTTGATTTCTAGTATGGTATCAGACACCATTTAGGGTTTTCTATCCATATCGATCATGTATTCAATTCTTCTTCTTCTCTGAAATTTCATCTTCAATATGTCAAGAACTCAAGATTCTTCTTCTGCTACTTCAATTTCATCAATTCCTCTTCATACTTTATCCAATATCATACCCATTAAACTTCAGGAAGACAATTGGTTAACTTGGAAAACTTTAATCATTCCTGTGTTGCGGAAATTTCATGTTCTTGGATATGTTACAGGTGAAACTCCATGTCCTGATGAATTTGTGTCCATGGCTACCGGAACCACTCAGACTGTTAATCCTCTTTACACTACATGGCAAGACACAGATACCACAATTCTCTTACTTTTAAACAATTCAATTTCTCCATCTGTCATCTCTTATGTTGCTGGATCTACAACTTCTAAAGATCTTTGGGATACTCTACAAGAAATATTTGGTTCATCTTCTTCAACTCATGCTATTCAATTGAGAACAAAACTTTAAAATCTAAAATTAGGTATGTCTTCTGTTACTACCTATATATCAGAAATCAGCAAAATTAGAGATTCTCTTGTTGCTTGCGGCTCTACAATTAGGATAGTGAATTACTCGTATCTGTTCTTAGAGGATTTCCATCTGAGTATTCTTCTTTATGTATCTATATTCGGATTAGAGATCCACCAGTCTCCTTTAGAAATCTTCATAATCTTTTACTGAGTGAAGAAATCATAATATCAGAATCGAAACAATCTTTAATATCTGAAGCCAATTCTAAGGCATTTCTTGCTAGCACTTCTGCCTCTAATTCACAATTCCACAACAATAATAATTCTCGTGGTGGTAGAACCAACAATTTTAGAGGTAGAGGTAGAGGTAGAGGATTTAACCAAGGCAGAGGTGGTGGCCGTTTTCAATTCTTTAATGGAAATTCTAATTTATCTGGCTCAAATGGAAGTTCCAATAGAAATGCAAGTTTTTCTGGGTATAATTCTTATTCAAGAATGGCTCCTGAGCGTCCTACTTGTCAAATCTGTGGAAAATATGGACATTCTGCTTTTGAATGTCGTCATAGAGGTAATTTTGCTTATCAATGGAATTCTACTCCTCAAAGTTTCTCAGTAATGATGGCTTCTGGTTCTAATGGTGCTGGTATTCTTGGTGAAAGCCCCTGGTATTTTGACACTGGTGCAACAAATCATTTGACAACTAATATGAATAATCTACATAGTTTTGTACCTTACTCAGGCCCTGACAAGGTTAATACTGCTTCAGGAGAAGGTATGTTCATATCTCATTGTGGGAATTCCAATGTTAATGTGCCAAATCATAAATTTCACTTACAAAATATACTTCATGTTCCAAACTCTTCTAGCAATTTGATATATGTGCAAAAATTTGCTAGTGACAACACATGCTCTCTGACATTTGATTATAATGGATATTCTATTAAGGATCTCAAATTGGGGAGGACTATATTTCAAGGGCCAACTGAGAATGGGTTATATCCACTTTACAGTACCAAATCTCAACATCTTGAGCAATCAACTGTCAACATTCCAGCTTCTACTTCTACTTCAGCTTTTTCAACTGCCAATACTTCAACTGAAACTTGGCATAGAAGACTTGCCCATCCTTCATTTGATTCCATGTCTAAAGTTTGTCAATCTTTAGGACTACCCAATGTAGCAAATAAAGCTTTGTTCTGCAGTGAATGTCAGTTGGCTAGGAGTCATAAACAACCTTTTTCTATGTCTTTTTCTGTTTCTAGTTATCCTTTACAGCTCCTTCATATGGATGTTTGGGGTCCTGATCCATTTAGTTCTATAATGGGATACAATTACTATGTAAACATAGTTGATGATTTTTCCAGATACTGTTGGGTTTATCCACTAAAATGTAAGAGTGATTTCAAAGTAATTTTCAAATATTACAAATCTTTTGTTGAAAATCTATTATCTACACATATTTCTATTATAAAGGACAGATGGTGGAGGAGAGTTTGTCAATAATGAGTTAGGAGAATTTCTTAATGTTGCTGGAATTGGACATGAACTTACTTGTCCTCATACTCCTGAACAAAATGGAGTTGTTGAGTCCAAGCACAAGCATTTATTGGATATCACTAGAGCTTTTTTTATTTAATCATGGTTATCTGATCACTACTAGGTGGATGCTCTTCAAACTGCAAATTACATCATTAACAGGTTACCTTCTAAGTTACTTAATTCTTCTTCTCCTTATCAGGTATTATTTCAGAAATCTCCAGATTATCATTTCTTGAAGAGTTTTGGTTGCCTATGTTTTCCATGGCTAAAGCCTTATACAACAAATAAACTACAACCAATGAGTATTTCTTGTGTTTTTCTAGGATATAGTGCTAATCATAAAGGTTATAGGTGTTTAGATTACAAAACAGGGAGAGTCTACATTTCAAGGCATGTGGTTTTTAATGAACATTTTTATCCTCTGTTAGCTAATTCTCCTTATAAGTCATGTCTACCTGCTTTACCTGATACTGTTGTTACTCATTCTGATGCTGATATCTCAACCAGTCATACTTCTAATAATTCAGCTACTACAAAATCTAAAGATTATACTTCTATCAGATCATCTACTTCTACTTCAGACAACAGTCCTGCAATTACTTCAACTCATTCTATGACTACAAGAGATATGCATGGAATCTTTAAGCCTAAAACATTCTTTGCAACTAAACATACTCTTCCTGCAGCACTGTTAGCAAACATCACACCACCAGTTCCTACATGCTTTACTCAAGCAAATAAGCATCCAAAGTGGAAAAACTCAATGGTTGTAGAACATCAAGCCTTGCAAGATGCAAATACTTGGACTAAGGTACCACCACATCCCTCTCAAAATGTAGTTGGTTGTAAATGGGTATTTAGGTTAAAATACAACCCTGATGGATCCATTGACAAGTATAAGGCTAGACTAGTTGCAAAGGGGTATCATCAGCAGGAAGGTATTGACTTTACTGAAACATTTAGTCATGTTGTAAAACCTACAACTATCAGAACTGTTATTTCTTTGGCAGTGAATTTTGATTGGCTTATAAATCAAATTGATGTAAGCAATGCATTTCTGCATGGGGATTTACAAGAAGAGGTTTATATGGTCCAACCCCCTGGTTTTGTAGATAAAGATCATCCAGATTATGTGTGTAAGTTACACAAATCTTTGTATGGGCTTAAACAAGCACCTAGGGCTTGGTATGAGAAATTACATGATGTACTGGTTCAATTAGACTTTAAACAATCATTAGCTGATTCTTCTCTATTTGTTCAAAAAGTTGGTTCCAGAATTACAATTGTTTTAGTCTATGTTGATGATATACTTATTATAGGGAATTCTTCTTTATACTGTGATGAGGTTATATCTTTTTTCAACAAGTTTTTTCCAGTGAAAGATTTAGGTTCTCTCAACTACTTCTTAGGCATGGAAGTTAAAAGAACAAAAGCTGAATTATTTCTTTATCAAACTAAATACAGTCTGGACTTACTTCAAAAATGTAATATGGTTGGATCAAAACCATGCAGTTCTCCTTGTCCTCCTGGTGCAAAACTAAGTGCCACTGATGGTGAACCTCTTCAAAACCCAACTGAGTACAGATCACTTGTTGGAGCTCTTCAATATCTAACATGGTCAAGACCTGAAATCACTTATGTTGTCAATCAGGTATGCCAATTTATGCACTCTCCTACAACATTACATTTAACTGCAGCTAAACGCATACTAAGATACATAAAAGGCACTATTGGCCATGGCATTCTATTTACAAAGGGGCTTTCTACTATATCTGGTTATTGTGATGCTGATTGGGGAGGTGACCCGGATACTAGGAGATCAACAAGTGGTTTTTGTTTATTTTTTGGTGACAATCCAATTTCATGGTCTGCTAAAAAGCAATCTACTGTGTCTAGAAGCTCCACAGAGGCTGAATACAAATGCTTAGCATCTACAGCTGCTGAAGTTCTCTGGGTATGTCAGCTACTAAGATATTTACATATATTTCTTCCTGATGCTTCACAACTGTTATGTGATAATAAAAGCTCCATCTCTCTTGCATCTAATCCTGTTCTATATAGCAGAATGAAACATCTTCCTATTGATTATCACTTCATAAGGGAATTAGTTCAATCAAATTCTTTGAAGATTTCTTACATCTCTGCAATACAACAGCTAGATGATATCTTTACTAAAGGTCTTGCAGGACCACGATTTGCTTTCTTGAAGGACAAACTGAAAGTGATTTCTCCACTTCAGTTTGAGGGAGGCTAGTAGAAAGCATCTCTTTCTAACACCTCAGTTACACTTAAAGTGTGTTGTGTTCTGTTTGTATAGGTTGTCTTTGTTGTGATGTGTATTGTTTCTATTGGTTCACTATGTCAGTGACGTGTCATGTTTGTATTGATCCTGGCAGTTTAATTACAGGCTGTCTTGTCTGTATTTAATATAGCTTTGTCTGTGAATTGTTTGTAATCTTTCTTTACAGAAAATACAATCTTCTTGATTTCTAGTAGTTTCCCTCTTGTTATTTCCTTATCATCCTAGTAAGTTGCACAAGAGAAGTTTGTGCCATCAAAAGTTGTCATGAATCGAAACCAGACGAATGTAATATCTAGATATGTTGACGTGGAATTTCAGGATCAAACTTTACAAAGTGTTTTTGTTATTATTACTTGACCTGTAATTGATAACTCATCACTTCGACATTATCAGTTAAAGATTTTTCTCACCTACTCGAGAGATAAAGTTATTGGTTATTAATATCAAATACCCAAGTTTTTGAAATTCATTAGTACCATATGTTTTTTTTTTGTTCTTCTCAACATGTAAATATTTATGATAAAAATTGAGTTGCATGTGCACTCGCATTAACATAGTATATGTAAGCAGGTCCGTCTTACAGTTCCTGAGTGCCCTAGGCAAACTTTAATTTTGAGGCTTTTTTAGGTGATAAGTCAAGAACATAGGGGGAAAAAATTGGAAATAAGTTTGCATAGTACTAAAAGCGATAATTTGGAATTAGTTTGGCGGCCGAAGGCCGTTGATTTTTTTTTTCCCACTTTTTTAATGTTAGATTTTGGTCGTATACTTCCAATTTGGCATAAACACATCCCAAAATCGGTATCTAACAAAATGATTTAGTAACACTTATGACCGTTAGTAATTCACTTGGAAACAAAATATTTTTGTGCCCACAACAATTTGGGGCCTAGGCGACCGCCTAGCTCACCTGCACCCTAAGATGGCCCTGTATGTAAGTGTGCAAGTGATGAAGCACACATCTATCTCTATGTTTATAAATGCAAATATGCTATATAGTTAATGCTAACTAGTTTCTCACCCGTGCGATGCATGGACCTGTTTTTCGCTTAGGAATATTAAGTGCTTCTTATAAAAATGGGTAGTAAATCAGTAATTATAATTTTTTTGTTAAAAACAAAATAAGCTAATACTTTTGTTATTGGTTGTATCAAGTTGGAAACAATTTATAATAGCTTGGTATTCTTAAAAATAAGCAAGACATATACCTAAAATTCTTTAAAAATAGCTTGTTATTCTTACGTTTAAGTACATCCAATGAGGCGTAGAGTCCAAACTAAAATTGAACAGTTTCTTCAACACTCATTTGGTTGAATTTTACCAGCAACCAAGACAATCCAAAAATATTGTGTCAGTTAATATATGCCTATTATTGAGTTCATCGGAAAACATTCAACAAAAGTAAAAAAGTATATTATAACTCTCTCGTAAGAGCATCTTCAATAGAGTTTGGATCACTAAAAAAGTTGGTACCACATAAGATTTTAGATACTCTAATATTAAAAATCTTCTTGAATGGTTGTTGGATGGTTAAAAATTAGTATGAGTTGACAGTTTGAGTTTGGATTAAAATATCTAAATTTTGATACTCTCATCCATACCCACGTCATATATTTTTTCTATTGAGAATTATTTTGTCCCAAATTTTAAATTAAGTAATCTATAACTAAATGACAATTGTATTAAAATAGATATAGATACAACTACCACTGGAGATGCTTATCAAAACAGGATTTTGAATATACATAATGTCAACTAAATGCCTAAATTTTGGGTTTCCACGTAGGATATATACTCACACATCATTGGAGATGCTCTAAGACAACCAATCCTACAGTAGTAAGTGCTCCCGCTCCAGTACAGACTCATCACGCAATCGTAAGTACCTATATAAGTACCTCGTCAGTTAATTAGTTTTACCCAATCCATTAATTGGCTTCACGATACGATATGTATAGTAATATTGTTGCCTTGCAGCACAGGTGTTTTTACCTTTCAATCACATGAGGAACACCATTACTCTCCATTTAAATTTTCATCAGTATAATTTCACTTTGTACATGCAAACAATTTTTTCCTAGCATGTAGAAGTCATTCTCAATTTTTACAGAAGACATTATCTATTGATGAGACGATTACTTAATTATACCCATGTTTTCATAAATGAGGTCTTTTAGAAAATTAAGGAAGTTGAAAAACAAATATAATATTTAGACTCGACAGATTGCTACTCCATAATTAGGGAATATGTTACACGGAAATCTAAGATCACATTTCTTAATATTCAACTCTGCTCAAGCACAACAAAAAGATACGTAAGATAAATAACATACTTAAGTACAATTTCATATATAGAAACACAAAAAGGTAAATCACAAACTCCTAATTATCTATGCTCAAAAAAACAAAAAATAGATATATACGAAGCTTAAATGCAATTGAAACATAAAGGAAAGAAAAAAAAAACTCCTACCTTATTATAAAATGCTCGATTATTTTTGGTTCCACATCACATCAAACTCCGAGCTACCCTTGGAGTCCATATCAATGTACGATCTCTTTCAGAATCTCCTTTTTGCTCTATAATTAACTTATTTTTTCAACAAATCCATCAGAAATAAATAACAAATATATATAATTCAACAATTGTATATACAATTATCAACTTGGGTACAACAACAAGATTCAGAACCTACCTTGGACCTTCAAATAAAACTCATAACAACCGGACAAACCCTCATGGAATGGAACAAGGAAACTTTTGGTCATCTTCCAACTATGATCAAAAAATCGACGGCAAAGATAAAACATGCTCAACATCAGTGTGCTACCAAATCGTGCAATGATCTAGAATTCTGGCTAGGTCAGGAAAAACAACTAAGAAGAGATCACACAGAACTGCTACAATGTCACGCAATATACTGGCAACAAAGATCCAAAATTCAATGGCTACAATCAGGCGATCTCAACACGACCATATTCCACACTAAAGCAACCATCCATCGAGCATGCAACAATATACAACAACTTCAGGACCCATATAATAATTGGGTTACCAAGAAGGAAGATGTGGTTCAACTCATTCTTGATCATTACTCCCAACAATACATGGCTCAACCTACAATCATAGATGAAGATCTTTTCACAGATATCAATCCCATATTAACTCCCAGACAATTGGACCTTCTTACTAAGGCGGTAACTATAGCAGAAATCAAACAAGCTTTATTCTCTATAAACTCCGAGAGTGCTCCTGGTCCAGATGGTTATACGAGTAAGTTTTTTAATTTTTTTGGGAAACAACTCATCCTCAATTGATTGCTATGGTTCACAGTTTTTTCAATGATCTTAATTTACATCCACTCATGAACCACACAAACCTAACATTAATCAAACCCTTCTTAATTAAGACCCATAGGACTCTGTAACGTCACATACAAAATCATTGCAAAAATCCTAGTTAATCGAATTAGACCCCTACTCCCTTTTCTAATAAGCCCTTTTCAAAGTGCCTTCATACCACAAAGATAAATTCATGATAACATAGCAATTGCTAGGGAGTTATTCCACCATATAAAAACTTCAAGCCTCACCAAGGACCCAAAAATAACTCTAAAACTGGATATCCAGAAATCCTACGATAGTTTAGATTAGGGTTTCATCAAAACTGCATTCACCAAACTTGGATTTCCAACAATCTTTGTAGATTACATTATGTTATGTGTCACATCAGTTACATACTCGGTCAACATAAATGGTACACCTCATGGATATATCAGCCCAACTAGAGGTATTAGACAAGGAGACCCACTATCTTCCTATATATTCATAATATGTGCGGAAATCCTGTCTACAAATCTGGGAAACCTTCAAAACCAAAAGTTGGTTCGAGGACTTAACATTTCAAGAAAATCACCACCCATTATTCATTTAATGTATGTTGATGACCTTCTAATCACTTATAAAGCCTCCGATCAAAGTAATCTCCATCTAAAGAACTTGCTTCACTCTTACAGAACTTCGGCGGGTCAGGTAATTAATACTTCCAAATCAGTAATTATTCATCATCCGAGATTGGATCCGGTTGAGATAAGTAATCTTGAACAATTTTTCGATATGTCATCCACATCAAAACCTCCAATCTATCTTGGAGTCCAATTCAAACAAGGAAGAACATCTAATCACACATTTGCGCCTCTTCTTCAAAGATTAGCTCGAAAAGCTAAAGGGTGGATGACAAAATGTCTGACTCTAGCTGGAAGATTGGTACTCATTAAAACCTCCCTAACCCCCACATCAAACCACCTCATGCAAACACAAAATCTACCCATCAATTTCCACGAACAAATAGATCGTATCACCATGAATTTTTTCTGGGGACATGATTCGTCAGTCAGAAAGCTTCATCCTATTGGTTGGGATAAAGTAACAAAACCAATATCTGAAGGAGGACTAGGCATAAGAAAAAGCAGTGATCATAACAAGGCACTTCTCATGAAAAGAATTTGGAATTTACATGAACAACCTAACTCCATCTGTGGAATTTGGAATATCTCAACCAGCAACCAATTCTACATGGCATTGATGTTATACCATCTTCCTCTAGCGCTCAATGGAGACAATTAGCTTCACTCGTCCCTCTCATGCAACAACTGATTTTTTATCGTATTGGAAATGGGTTATCAACACTAATAGAAGCCAATTGGATTCCACACTCCCCAAACCTAGATCCAGTTCAATGTTACCCTATCCAAAAAGTAGCTGATATCATTGATCCGATCTTTCATAACTGGAACCAGGAAAAATTAAACACCCTACCCAATCTTATAGATCAAAAAATAATAAACATCCACCTACCCTAGGATAGCCCCCAGGACAAAATAATCTGGCCCCACTCAAAGTCTGGAAAATACACTACTTCTTCGGGATATAAATGTCTAACCCAAGGTCAACATACTCAAAACCTCCTTCCACCAACAAAATTCTTGTGGACTTTACCGTGTCCACCAAAAATTCAGCTTTTCTTGTGGAAAGCAATCAATGAGGGTCTACCAACCTTCTCTCTTCTACACCACATCCATATGACCAACTCTGACATTTGCCCCAGATGCAACGCTAATCAGGAATCAACATCTCACCTGCTAATTCACTGCCCAACTACGTCTTCAGCTTGGAACACCTTATTCACTCAGATATCAACCTTACCAAACTCCAACTATAACCCCACATGCCCTTTAACGCCTCAAACAACTATTTCCCAAATTCTACAATAATCAGCACTAATATCCATCATCTCTTCTGTCTACTTTCTATTCTGGACCTTATGGCTGGCTAGGAATGAACTAATTTACTGCCAAAAGCAAACAACATCAAAATAAATCCTAGCTTGGGCGAAAAAACAACAACAAGAATACTCCGTGGAAATAGAATCCTTACCTCCTGTGTTACCAGGAGATTCACCGATACTTAACCAATCAAGAAATGCCAAAAGAATCTCAATAATTTCGATAGGATGGTCCACACCAAACTTGAATTGGATTAAGATTAACACAGATGGGGCAGCCAGGGGGGATCCAGGTTTTGCAGGTGCGGGTTTTATTTGCATATATTCTGAAGCACGAACAATTATGGATTTAGCTCAACCTCTAGGAATTACAACAACCTTAACTGCAGAAGCTTGGGATCTGATTTTGGCATCAAGAACAGAAACATAAAGGAAATGGCCAAAAGTTCTCTTCGATACAGACTCAAAAAACCTTCTGCTCTTCGTCACATCCGCTACTGAACCCCCTTGGAATATCTCAGGGATGGTTGAAGAAATAAAGTATAGAATACGACAGATTCCGCATGCCACTATCCAACACAACTACAGAGAAGAAAATCAAGCATCAGATGGCTTGGTCAACCAGGCGGCAGACGAAAGTCAAATGGGAAACTTTTCAACCAAAATTTGGGACCAGGTAATCCCGGTTTGTATTAGTCAAGTTATCTTCCATGACTCAGTGGGTACCACATACCCACGTCAAATTGTAACCTAATCTTCTATTAATAAAATGCATGCTTCAAAAAAAAAATATTCAGCAATGCTATAAACTCAACTTATACTTGAACCAAGGCTTTTGTATCTCCTTCTCACGAATGTATTTGTGTGTAGTCCATGATTTACCTTTGTTTTTCTGGATCCCCTCTTGGTTTTCTAGGAACTTCTTCTAGATGTAATCCTCCTACATGCAATCAATAAAAGATAAAACTAAAATTTACAACATAACTCATCTTTCGCGACAGTCTTAATTTTTTCTAAACTAATACACGGTGATCGATGGTTGCTGAATCTTGAATGCTTGTTATGACGAAAAAAGTCTTAGAAACAGAGTGATCATATATGAGATAAAAAAAAATAAGAAAAGAGAAAAGCATGGTTACGTTACCCTATCCGAAGGTCACCAACAACCTACAAAACAAATTCAACGAAAAATTCTAAGAATACTCAAAAAGCATGCAATTGATTTCACGGTCAAGGAGAAACGAATAAATAAGGTATATCAGTATAGGTGTGGATTTAGAATTGATACCCTAGAAAAAACAACTAATGTTATCCTCATATTTCACCTCAGCTTAGTACTAAAGCTTCTGTTGCCGTAACAATTAGAGCCAGAGCCAATTGATTATACGTACATGCATATTAAAAACCAAAATAGATCAGACAACAAATATTAACCTAGAAAAAAAAATTAAATCGCAAGAAACAGAAGAAAACAAAAAGAAAAACCAATAAACCCTTAAGAGAAAACTTTTGCTCGTAGAATTATATAAAAAGTCATCAAACCCGAGAGTTCCGTATAAACGGAAATAGTACCAATGAAATATCTAAAATTTTACGTAATATTCATAATTTTTGATAGTCTATGTTTATTTGGATAGTCGCACATTTTTGTTGGTTTTTTCATCCAAATATATACATTATGCACATTCCCAATCGTTTAGGAATAAAATTATTTCATTTTCTTTTACAGAATTTTCTATCACTAAAAAGAACTGTTTACCGGAAAAAATCTCCTCGTTTAGAGTTTTTAAAAATTTAAACCTCCATTATTATATATTAAAAAAAATTAGTGTTTGTATTTTGGGGATTTTTTTGTGAAAATACCTATAATTTTATTTATTTCTGGTCACTTTTTTTTTATGGAATCAGTATTAAGAAAAATAAGATGAAATTCATTCATATTTTTCTATTGCACTTTTGTATTTATATTTTCTTGCTTAAGTTCAAACACTCCAGGATTTCGTATTAAAGTTTGTTTTTTTTTTTACTATTGGAGCAGGAGTAACCACGTATATACGAAAAGAGATTATATGTATAGAAAACCATATTCCACAGTGGAATATGCACTATGTATGAAAAACCATATCACACTATTTTGACATATATACGAAGTTGGGACAAAAGAGAATATGTATGGAAAATCATATTCTAGAGCCGTAGCAACTGTGATTTTGGTATATATTCCAGAGTGAAAGAGCTATATGTTCAGTGCAAACTTTTTGATAACAACACTTTCACCATCATAAATATGAATACACTAAGATTTGAAAAGAGACAAAGAGCTTTACCAATTTCTACATGACACGACAATCATTATGAATCGCAATGGGAAAATGTTTTTTTTAGGGTTTTGCTGTCGGATACGGAAAGTAGCTGCAAATGGGCCTCGGATACTGCCAATACAGAAAGTAGCAAAGTTTACACTTTGGTAGTATGGTACATTCAGGTTCCTCAGTATCCGAGGCCCAAGCATATGCCAAATCAACAATGTTATGGTGCAGATCAATCACAATGGCATGTTGTACGTATGTTGCAAAAATGTTGGACAACTCAAAATTATGCTTGGTGCTTCTTCCTTTTCCATGGTAATGTAAGACATAACAATATAAAAATCAAACATTATCTTACGAAACAATATCCACCAACGCAGATATTAGGATAGACACATAACAATGAAAATAACTTAAAAATACCAATAAGGACGATTTTGCTATTATATACCTTGTATGAGTTTTGTATCTTATATCAAAAATCATAAGCTCCAACGGCAACGACCATTTATGCGCAGCCTAGTGCCAACCTTCAAGGATATAATATAAAAACAGATCAAACAAAAAAATCCTAAATTACACAAACCTAAAAGAAGAAGAAAAAAAGTGAATGACAAAACAAACCTGCAATTTTGCTTCTATTCAAGCCTTTATATAGATTTTGTTAAATCATGAAAATTCCATAAGAATAAAAAATTATCTTAGGAAACAATATCCACCAAATTATTTATAAGTACTGAACTTGATTCCACAATATTATTTAATAAAAAAATCTTTCATTTAGTTTTTCTTTTATTTACATTTGGACACCGTGTAATAGTCTAACAAATAATATGACTAAGTTCCTAGATAGATATTCTGATGTGAATATCGATTCTAGAGGTTAGGGAAAATTTAGAAAAGATGACTGGTTATATATATATATATATTCTATATAATCAAAACAATGTCTTTCCCTTAGGACTATAAAATATTTCCTTTCATCAAAACAAAAATATCATTTGAAAAATGCTCTACAGTCGAGCACAAGCAACTACAGGTAGCTCTCCTAGTGTTTTTTTCCTTCAAGGTCACATCTTATATTTGTTTCTTTTTGTTTTGCAGATAACATGAGAAATTGTGGAGAGCAGGAACAATCCATAGAAAATCCACAAGTCGCCAGAATTATATTATTATAACAATAAAAGAGTTAGGGCTCATCAATTTAGAGTGAAACAGGATACAAAAACAAAGAATGGAATAACCGAAAAGAAAAAGGATATTTACAATATGAGAATTGTTTCTAGCCAAAATCATACCTGCAAAATAAAATAAACAAAACAATAGTAGGAGAAAGAAAAATAAGTAGATCACGACATATACGATGAACGAAGAAGAAATAAAAATATAGGTATAAAATAAATTGGAAGATTAGTCAAAATCAAAGAGAAGGCCAGAGGAAAAGTGAAAAACGATTTGATCACCTCATTCAGGTATTAAGATCCTATATTGATTGATTTCATGGATCGACAAATAAAAGTGAGGCATAAAACGGAAGTAAGAAATGTTAAAATCAAGGAAAGTAGAAACCCATAAAAAATGCTCTATCATCCCATGCAGCATTGCCAAGAAGCACCAACAACATCTACAAAACAGAACAATGAAAAAAACTTAAAAATACCAATAAATTTTGCTATTATATATACCTTGTGTGAGTTTTGTATCTTATCATGAAGCTTCAAAATAACCGGTATAAAAAATCTTAAGCTCCTATGGCGGCAGCCATTCATGCGCTCCCGTTGCACAGCCTAGCGCCAACCTTCGAGAATACAAAAATAGATCAAACAACAAAATTGCAAAAACGCAACAAAAGAAAAGAAAAGAAAAGAAAAAAAACGAATGACAAAACCAACCTGCGATTTTTCTTCTATTCAAGTCTTTATATAGATTTCTTTAAATCTAGAAAATTCCATAAGAATAAAAAATTATCTTAGGAAACAATATCCACCAACTTAGATATTAGGATAACACATTTACCCGTTGCAATATATTTGCATAAAAAATATTGAGCAAATTTTACACGTTTTAATAGAAATTTGTTTATTTAGAATTTAGAGATTCTATAAAAATGAAAATTGTCTTAAAGGAAATAATAAACGGAAAATTTTCTTAAGGAAATAATGAACGCGCAATTGGGGGATATGAATTACTTCCCCCAACCAAAGGTGGCTACTAAGGGGTGTTTTTTGGGGGAGAAAATACCAAAACACCCTTAGATTAATAGAAAAACATTATGAAAAGACTGTTATGCCCTTTACCCTAAAACAATAAAATCAAAAACCAAATCAATTTATCCCCCATTTATGTTTGAGTACCGGCACAGTTAGGGTTTTTGAAAAAAAAAATCATTCATCTTCGTCATCATTCTTCATCGACGATTAATCGTTAAATCAAAAATTTCTTCGTCGATTAACCTACCCGAATCATAACCATGCCTCCACGAAAAAAAACAAAAGCCAAACCGAAAACCAAATCGATTGATCAACAAAAACACGAACAAAGAATTGGTTCGATTGTTGAAGAACAAGAAGAGGATGACTCGGCGAACTCGGACGATCAACGACTCGCAGCCATGGCTTATGTGAGAAGGTTAGTGATTTTGAACTCATTTACGATTGTTTTAATCGATTTATAGCAATGGGTTTAGGTTAGAATCGCCAACCATAGCTGAAACAGTCGAGTTACACAGAGTACCGACATCAAACTTTATATGAATACCAAGCCGGTTTAAGTACCGGCATTCGATCTGGGATGAATACCATGCCGGGTTCAAATCTTGAATGTGAATTTCTTGTACCGGCATACAAATTGGGTTGAATACCATACCGGTTTTAGGTTACCGACATACCTTAATAATAATTCGTGTACGCAGGTAGTGGACTTAAAACACACAGAAACATGTATAAACTTTGTCACCAGTACCAGCATTGAATCTAGGTTTCATGGATGCCGGTATCATAGAAACGGCATAGATTTGATTTAATTCGTGTACGCCGGTAGTAAACTTTAAACATACAGGAACATATATGATTTTTTTGATTAGTACCGGCACACTCTTTCTCTTCCATTGTATTCCGGTACATTGTTACCGGCACGGAATTGATTTACTTCGAGAGTTCCGGTAGTTGTCTTTTGGTATCCAGAAGAAACCCATTTAACTATCGGCATTCTCGATAGCTAAGTTTCAATACTGGTAGCACTAAACCGGCTTGGTCTGTTTAAGAGTCTCAATGCCGGTACTTAAACTTCCAATATGACTTGTCTTATTTTTGTTTCGTGTGCTTATGTTATAGGTCAAAATCCAAGGAAGCTAACAAAAGAAAAAATAAAGATGATTTTACTAAGAGAAAGAGAAATGACGGTCTTGATACTCCTCAGTCTCTGCCTCCATGAGGGAAAGATGAAAGTCGCAAGAAGCGTTTGGGGTTTTAAACAAGAGGGGAAATTTGGGAGAGTGGTGGTGACCGTAGTGCACTTGTAATCCGTGAAGGTACTGGAATAATTGAGGACGATGAGCATGATGATGGTGAAAGTGAGGAGGAAGATGATGAAGGTGAAAGTGAGGAGGACGTGCAGTTGTGATCCCAAAATCTCTTCTCAAATTCTTACATAACGGTCCTCCCTTCCCATTCCAACCTTCTAATGGTTGCTTGTGCGCTATAAATTGTACTTAGTGAAGAAACGTTCGTCTCATCCTTTTCCTTGAAGCCTCTGGGAATTACTCTTAGTTTGATACATGCTTTGGTCATTATCTTTACATCCTCGAATTGATGAGTTTTTATCTTCGCAACTAGGGAGTGACCAACAAAATCTTTCGGATCCCGATGGTTATGACGCCCAAACCACACCATACAATCCCATTCTTCTTCTTCTTTTCCTTTATCTCTTAGATAGAATACAAGCTTAAAGGGGCAGTCATCCTTCCTCGTATGAGTCTTGTATACCCTATTAGTCTTCTTTTCATATACATAACCCTTTCTATTATGTCTATTCTTCTCCTTGTATTTTCCGTTTCTCTCACAAACCATCTCAAAACGAACATCTGAACGCTGGTTATTCTTCACTAAGACATACATGTTCTTAAGAGCCGTCTCTTTTCCCAATCAATTGCTTCCTCTGGAGATTGTATTCCCTACATAAGGACAACAATGGAAGATTATAAGGTTAATTACAAGCAATCCCAACATAAAATTTTAAAAACTAGGTGAAAGTATTGTTTGGTAACATACCCGAGGCATTTTATAGTATTCAGACGTATCCGAAAGAAAAGTTTGGAATTTGGATCGATGTATGTCACAATCTAAGGAATTAATGAAAAGAAAATTGAATTAGTTCCACATAATAATGTGTCGGCATTGTATGTTATTGAACTGCAATGTCGCGATTTCTCATACCGGCATTGTCGAAAAGTTAAAATCCGCGTCGGGATCGAGTGCCGGCGTGCACGATAATTTACATTCGACGCTGGTACTGAAGTTCAAAACATCATTGACTCATGTATGTTTTTCTTGTAAAACCGGCATGGTATATATATGTAAGGTTCCAAGCCGGTACTGACTGCCGGCTTGTCTCATAATATACAAACCACGCCGGTACCAAGTGCCGGCGTTCACGAAAAATTAAATAGGAAGCCGGTATTTAAGTTCGAAAATCCAAAACTCATGTATGTTTTTCTTGTGGTACCGGCATAGTTAGTTAAGAGTGAACCATGCCGATATGGATATTCCATGGAATATTCTAGAGCTGGAAAACAAGCCAAAAACCCGCAGGTTGGCCCGGCCCGGCCCGTAAAAACCCGCACCCGGCTTGGATGGTTTCTAAACAAGCCGGGCGCGGGTTGGAGAAATGCTGGCTTGTTGGAAAACGGGCAAACCCGGACCGCACCGTAAACCCGCGGGTTCAGCTTGTATACCCGTAGTTCCACCACACTTCCACTTCTCCATTCGCCGCGTGCCCTCACCTTTAGTCCAAGTGTCCCAACTCCATCAAATAAAATACTAAAAAGAAAAACCCTAGTGGCCGCCCTCACTTTCTCTTCTTCTTCCTCTATCTTCTTCTCCTCCGTCCATGGCTGCTCTTCGTCTATTCATTGTTGCGATTCTCAGTTTGTCTAGGTTTCTCCGCAGTGGACGAATCCAAATAGAATTTGCCGAGCCTTTTACTGATGCTCTTTGTCCTTGTTTCGATTTTTTAATATGCTGGTGATGAGATTGATTATTTTTGCTTATTATTTCTTTTTTGTGCAGAATTATTTGAAGGTTTTGCTGTGAAGATTCGAACCAAGAAGAGGATTGGGTTTTGTTGCTGGATGGAATTCTGTTCGAAACAATTTTTCTGGTGTTGTTTATGATGAGTAATAGAGAAGGGGATTGGGTTTTGTATTCCTGGAAAAAATACTGAAAATTTGTGTAATCTGAAATCAGGGGTTCTGTTTATAGACAGTCTCTTGGGTTGTTTGATTTCATTTTTTTCCCTTCAATCTAATTGAAGATTTCTGAAGAAAAATGGTTGATTGGATAAGAAATAATCAATTTGATAACAACCATTGGGATACTGATTTCAAGAACAAGAAACCTCCTACAGGTATGTCTTGATTTCTTTTTAATCCAAAATATGAAGATTTGGGGGAAATTTGGATGGATGTTTGAGTTGATAATTCGAACAAGGATGATGGGTGGAAATGGATCTGAAATTGAAGGTGGGGGAAATCAGTTCAATTAATTGAAAAAAAAGGAAAGATTAGATGAATGGGGTTGATGTTAATGGCAAGGTGAAGATATCTAGTTCAGTGGTTGAATCGAATGGAAGATTTCAAGTAGCCTCATCCAAGCAGCTGCAGTCAAACCAAGATGGCTTTGATGTTGTTAATGGAGTAAATTGATGAAGCAAACGGTGGTTAATTTCTATTACAGAAACAACAGTTGAAATTGGGGATTTCTGGTTTTGGGTTTGGTCTAGACTCTAAAATGATGCTGATTGTGTTCATTTCGATAGTTGGAGAAACTATTGGTAATGAGTTTGGGGGATTGAACGGTGGAAACAGTTGTTTCATGATGCTTTTTGAGATAGAGAAGACTTAGATGTATGTTAGGACGCTTGTGAAGATGAAGATGCACCTCTTGATTTTTGTGTTGAATGAATATGTGATTGAATTTTTTGTTGAAATTGAATTGGATCATGGTTTGATTTTTGTGTTGAATAGAGATTGAAGATCAATGCTTAAACCGCAGGACCACAAACTAACTTAACTAATTAAACAAGCCGGGTAACCCGTGAACCCGCAAGCTTTACCCGTTACGGTCACGGGTTGAAGAAATGATCACCCGTGAAGAATATCGATCCGCGGGTTTTGGCCCGTATTAACCCGTACCCGTGTAACCCGTAACAAGCCAGCCCCGGCCCGCCCGTTTGCCAGCTCTAGAATATTCAGTAGTAGGTAAAAAGTGTAAATGTGTACCGGCGTGGATTTTTGGTTTGAATACCACGCCGACATATGTTTTAAATATGAGGGATATTTTGTACCGGCATACAAATAGTATGAATACGATGACGGTTGTAGAGGTTCCGGCGTAGTATTCATACTTCGAGTGTGCAGGCACTAAGCTTTTTCAGAGAGAAAAATGGCGGTTTGAAAAAGAAAAATCAAATTTTCGACCTCTTTGAAGCATTACCTGTTTGTTGGGGTTGCTTGTATGCTGAACATATTTACTTTCTTGAGTTGGTTCTTCACAAAACACTTCATGCTCACGAAAATCATGATCCAAGGGTGTTGATTCATCATATAACTCCAATTGTGAGTTGTTATCATTAACCGAAGATTGAAGATATGATTGTTGTTGTAGTTGAGCTAAAGATTCAGCATCTGCAAGTCTCTCATCACAATCATCTTCCATTTTCAAATAAAAATAAATACACACTAATTTATCCCCCAAATACTTAACATTTTACTAATTACAGTATAATTAATCACTAATCCTGATTAGTGGGGGCTAGATTAAGAATTTAAAAAATAATTACATAAGGGGTGACCCCCAATTGATATATGGATCCCTATTTTGTCTTGTAGAAATATCCCCCAATTAAAACCCATATCCCCCAATTGCGCGTTAGAAATAATATGCTCCAATATTACCATGATTTCTCGTTATAATATATTAGTATAGTATAAAAAAATATTGAGTATCCTTTTCTAAACCCAAAAAATCTCAAAAAAATAAAATAAATTTTCTTAGGAAATAATATCATTGTATTTTGATATTCACATTTATTTCGATAACATACTCCAATATTTTCTTTCTTGTTGTTTCATATTCTCATTCCTTTTTATTTTTGTTTTTTTTTGCTGATTATGATTTTTTTTTCCTTTGAAAATAATATTCTTAATGATTTGGTATTATTCCAATATTTTCTTCCCTGTTATTTTGATATCTTTCAAAATTATATTCCCATTCCCAGTCCTTGTTTTTTTTTGTTCTAATTACAATTTTTGTTCCCTCTGAAAATCATATTCCTAATGATTTTATATTATTTTTATTTAAAGAATATATGGTATGGAATCGGGCAACCAATTAATTACCTTTATCATCTCCCTGGTAAATATATTTCCTCATAAAGCTTATTATTCTGAAATCACATTTTGAGTTGTGCAAATTTTATGCCATGGTCTGAGGTGAATCCTATAAATTGGTCTTCCAAAGAGAATTCTCAATATAAAAAAAAAAAAAAAAATCAGATTACTAAACATAAGTGAAAATGGAAGGGAAACATATGAAGATGGCTTTTTGTGATGATGGTGCTTATGTTCGGAATGTGTGTAGAGTTGAGTTCAGCATTGGGATTGGGATGTTACGAAGAATGTGTGCTTATCAGATGTGCTGCCCGAGAAGATAAGTACTACTGCCACCTTACGTGTGCTATAGAATGTGGTCGTACGATATCTTCTGCTGACGATTACTGCAAGCTTGGTTGTGCAATCTCAACCTGCATCATCGGAAGCACTCTTGAAAGCCTCCATGGAAATGAAGTAGAGAAGTGTATGAATTCTCTTTGTGCTAAAAGATGTAATAATTAGAAATAGTATCAATTTGGTCTTATTTATGAATAAATTACATGGATAATTGCATTCAACTTTTCTTTTGATTAATATATATGCAAATTTGTACTTGTTTTCTGAGTGTGAAAACTACCACTCAACCAACTTTGCCGAATAATTTGTTGATTCAAATAGCAGAATCGGCTATGAGCCTATGAACGTTATGCATGTAGCATGTATTAAAAAGAACGATTTTATGGGCACCGCTCAAAAATAGAGGGGGGCTACTAAGTGATAGGAATATCCACACTACATTTTAAGGGGTTAGCATGGCTGAATAGCTCATGTAGGGCTATTAGGTTGGGCATACAATTCATAGCCTTTTGGCGATATGTAGTGCATTTTTCACTTATCAAATAGAGGATTCCCAAAATTGTATTCTCTTATGTGGGATTATATTATTTACCGTGCAACTTTAAAGGTCGTCGTTTCACAAAAAGTTGGTTTCCTTGCAAAGGCGAAACTTAACTCCTTAGATTTTCCATATCATCTCATGCCGTTCTAGCTTCTTCTTCTTTTTTTCGAAAAAGAGGAAATCCTCATTGTATTGACAAAAAATAATCGTATCTTCCGAATGGAGAGTTACGGTAAATCATTACATCTTCATTCCAATTTTGAATGTTTAAAAAAGTTAAAATATCACATAGGCTTTGGTCTAACCAGTTGTGCTTAATAGCGTATTTGTTACAAAACACAGCTATCTTAGCTTCCCAAAGAATTTGGGATCGCATAACTAAATTGAAGTCCTTAGCTATGAAATTTATATCAAATTTGGTGTTGTTGCCAAAGTCTGCACTGATCTTGTATGTTTGTTGTCTAGCTTCCGCATACTTTCCTATTAACAGCAATAAAATTGGCTGAGAATCGCTTCTGAAAGAGATGATGTGACCACTCCTTTCTGTTGTCCATCAGAAAGCCGCATCCGCTCCAACTTTTTCTAGCTCATCTCTGGTAGAGTGGTAGTACAGTCTACGTGTAGTCCTCTGGCTTCTTTAATTCTCCTTGTATGATCAAACAAAGTTAGACCAATTCCATCCTTAGCTACAGAGTTCATCATTGTTAGAGCAATATTAATTTTCAGGTTCATGGATCCTGCAGACTCATCCAGCTGATCATTATTGACCTTAAGCAGCTCATCATTATTGGGGTTGTAATACAGTAATTGCATAACATTATAACATTTTTGATTTACAGACTAATATCCATTGATGAATTTAATTATGTCGTTTGCAGTAATGGCACTTTTTTGGCTTTTCTTTTGGAAGGCAATATCGCACCTAGCCTTCCATATATTCCAAATGATAACACTGCACAAAACCTGCCAATCAATATCATACCCTCCTCTATCAGGATTTTCAAAACAGTTGTTTAGCAAATCATGAAAATTTTCTGTTCCATTTGTAACATAATGCATGTCATAGTTAAAATGCATCCAAACTTGTTGAGCATAATTACATTGTAGAAACAAATGGGTGAGAGTTTCTTGACCATCATTACATAAATTGCATTTCGTGTTTATATTTGGGATGACAGCTGCCACCCTCATACTATTGGGAAGTATGGCGTGAGCTTCTTTCCAAATAAAATTCTTAACCGATGGTTATGTTTCCATCTGCCAAATCTTTTTCCAGTAGTTGTTCTTAGTACCGTCAGAGTTTATATGACTATATAAAAAGTTCAAAGTGAATGCACCTTTTTTGCTTAGAGTCCAGTGAGGTATATCTGCTTTGTCATCTGCAAAAATTCTTATATTCCTAACTTTCTCTACAGTTTGACTATCAAAACAGTTTACCAATTTTTCAATATCCCAAGTTTTGTGAGGAGTGAACAAGTCGCTAACCTTATTTAATCCCTGAATTTGTATTTCTGGTTTCCGAAGGGGAGGCTCCGTTTCTGGGATCTAGAAATCATCCCAAATGTCAATACTAGAGCCATTCCCAACTTCCCAGAAGCAATATTTTTTGATTTGATTGATGCCAGTTAACATGCCTTTCCAAATCCAACTATCATTTCTATTAGGGGTATTATTTATATAAGAATATCACTATTAGGGTAATATTTTGCTTTGAGAATGGAGGCACAAAGAGAATCAGGATTCTCTTGCAATCTCCATCTCATCTTAAAAATCATAGCTAAATTAAAGTTCTGCACATGTTTTATCCCTAGTCCCCCTTCCTCAAGAGATCTACTAATAGAATCCCAGTTTTTTAAACAAACACCCTTCTTACCTTTCTCATTTAGCCCGTTTTCATCCTTTCCCCACCAGTAATCTCTCTGCAACTTTGTTAGTTTATTACAAATATTTACAAGCAACTTAAAGCAATTCATTTGGTAAACATACAAAGAAATAGTTATATTCTTGATCTGTTTAAGGTTTAGGGCTTAGCAATTCATTTGGTAAACATGCCGTTCTAGCCATGCAGTGAATTGCCACTAGAAAATTCTTAGACAACCATATTACACGGTAATTTATGGCTTCAAAATAAGAATTCTCAATTGTAGTGTGATTACAAAGTTAAAAATTACATACTAGGCAAGCGAGCGACAAGCTGTGCCGCTAGCCCTTTTTGAATAGCAAAACCTATCCTATTAAAAATAAAATCTCGTGAGCCAGGGGTCATTACATTGCTGCAAGATGACTTTCTGGACCCTCTTGAGTAGTCCAATGGGAGCCAAATAGCCAAAAGTATCAAAAGAAAAGGGGACGAAAGCATGCCCATTGTCAACACATGCTTCGATATCTTACCCGAGGCGACCTTTAGCTGCTCGCTTCATCAAAGGTGCCATGTCCAATTCCTACCAAAGGAGATACCCGGTGAGGTCAACACATGTGTGTTTCCCATTAGCCCATCCAAAAATAAGAACATCAGCTGGTCTTAGTGTCGATCTCCTTCAAGTGAGTCAATTGGAAATGCACATGTGCTTCTTTCTTTGCTATAAATGCCGACCTCCACAAGAAACATCATACAAAATATCCCTCACATGATCATGTCTATATTTATAACCAGGGTCTACTTTACAATGAACTGCATGTTCACCATATGATCATGTCTATGTTTAGATTCACTTTTTTTTTTTTGAGTTGGAAGCCCACGTTCTAACATGGCCACGTTCTAAAAGCAAATGACGTTCTAACTGTAGCACGTTCTAACTGTAGCAGGAGAGAGAGGGAGCGTCATGACCGTTGATGTCAATCTCAGTCATTTCCACTTACTTCATTTATCTTTCTTTTCCTTTGCAAATCAAATTACTAACATTACAATTTTACGAAATAACAACTCATTTTATGTTGTTTAAGATGTTTTACCACGGTTTATATGGGCTGATAACAGATTCCTAAAAGCTGATACTATTTTATATTTTAAACGATCATGACCGTTGGATCGACTAAATGATATCAGTCTCTAGTAATGTTGGTACCAACCCATATAAATCATGTGTTTTACCAAAGGATCTCTTTTTGGAGGCAGCGTTCGAGTTAGTGAAAAAAATCAATTTTTGTAATTAAATCCATATAATAATAACATTATAATGTGTGTTTTTCTTTTTTTCTAGACGAAGCCTTAAAAGGTAGTTTTATTGATCAAAGGAGACGAAAAACAAGTCCGACTGTTTAATGGTACGCGCAACTGATGCACTTAAATGAATTAAACGTCGGTATGAAAATAAATATCGTCATCTAAGCTAGAATCTAAACTTTAAAAATATCTGTGAATCGTACTGGTTTTGAATCGGATTGAATTCATTAGTGAGGCAGTGACAGAAAGAGAAGCTACGAGCATTATCTGCATGATGGCAATGGTACTTTTTTGTTAACTTTCCTATATACCTATATAGAGTTGCAAGTTGGAGAAGAGGTAATGGATGCCGCATCCTTTATGGATCTTTAATTGTCTGTCGATCATACTTTTCTAGATCTTCATTTTGTTGCATTACAATATAAGTATATAACATACCATGATCTTTTAATCTGCGTTAGTGGACCATATTTGGAGCTATTATTTGTTTGGGCAAAAACATCCCCACTAAGCTTCAGTCGACATTCAACAGTATGCATCATGGGAAAAAAGGGGTGTTCAATTAATTTGCACTAAGTTGTTCAAGAGAAGAAGGGTTATTATGCCCTGATTTGGACTAGTCATTCAGGCAGGCCATTATCACCTTAAAACCAAGGTATACGTTTCGAGGCTGCGCATGTAAACGGTACTCGAATAAGTTAGTAGATGGATCTAGACCTTTTTTTTGAAAATAAAATCCAAAATTTCCCGAATGTTACGGAAAACGAACTGAATAATTCAAAGGCGGTGATACATGCTTTGTATCCCAAAAAAAATGAGACAAAAATTGTCAACACCGTATTCTTACTTAATGGCCAAAACATAAGGTTTCTTCCGGAAAATGAAGAAGATACTAGCAAAATTCTGAGCTAATAAAGTTCCAACTATACTTCTGCCCACAAAATGTACACTATAGTCCTAAGTGATAATGAATATTCATGTGATCATTGATAATCAATTACAAGGAAATAATGAAGAACCTATTGGGCCAGGTTGTGTCCTGAGATCTTCGAGATATTGTTAGACATGGGCCATCTTTGTATAATAAGACAAACTTCCAGCTAGCCTCTAAACAACTCCCCTGCTTTTAGGGCAACCGCTAACCATTTTTTCCATCTCTATTAATTAATTCTCAACTTCATATTTGAACATTCCATTCCTTGTGATGAAATGAAAACCAATCTAGAGAATCAAGAAACAAAACTAGCCAACCCGCAATATATATTCCGGTGGATTGATCCAACCGTTAATCATAAAGATCGGTTTCATATGGTATATATAGTTTTCACAACCAACTTAACATTACGTCTACGAGGACTTTGTTCATCTGACAACTTCAACTAAGATGATGATGTGAACTCTCTTTTACTTTTGAGGTTAAACCACATACTAGCTAAAAACAACACCATATTTCGAATCATCTAGTAGAACTATGACGTGGAAAAATGAAGTACTATTTTGTCACATAAACCCTACCAAAGTTTTCAGCCATTAGCTGCAATACAAAAGTTTGATAGTGTGAGAGGTAATGTTCAATAATCAAGTGTCTGGACAAAATAACATTTCTCTAAATGGCCCACTCTTTTAAGGAGTGCAAATTTTTTTAGACCCTACAGGCCTACACCATGATTGGTAGGTTATTTCTCTCTTGTTGTTTCCTTATCATCCTAGCAAGTTACACAAGAGAAGTTTGTGCCATCAAAAGTTGTCATGAATCGAAACCAGACGAATGCAATATCTAGATATGTTGACGTAATATCTAGATATTGGAATTTCAGGATCAAACTTCACAAAGTGTTTTTGTTATTATTACTTGCCCTGTAATTGATGACGATTTTTGAACTCATCTCTTCGACATTATCATTTAAAGATTTTATTTATATATTATAGATGTACTTGTTGGTGATGATATCAATAATCTGAGTTCGAAATTCGTTACCATCCTTAGCTATTTAGCTTCACCCGAGCAAAAAGAATGCAGCTGCAGATTTATTCATATGCTTCCTTTCTTTTTGTTCTTCTCAACATGTAAATATTTATGATAAAACCGAATCGCATGTGCACAGGCAGTAACATAGTATATGTAAGTGTGCAAGTGATGATATCTCTCTGTGCGTGCCCTAGTTATGTGCATGTGTCTGTGTATGCGTGTGCATGAGACGGAGTTGATTGAAGATATATCTAGAGATACTGAGATAGTTACTTACAGTCACAGAGATAGAGATAGGGAGAGAGAATCTCATCTCTCTTAAGTCTTAGCTTTTGAAAAGAAAGAGCTTCAACTAGTGTGAGACTTAACGTGGTTGCATGTGATGACATTTAATCCCAGTCAACTTCTTCTCTTTCTCTCTGCTACTAGCTCTAGTTAATTTCTAACTAATTTTAGATGATATTTTCTTATATTTACTCAAAACATTTACATCTCCATGATCAAGTTTTAACCATCACATCACGTTACCAGATACCCTAAACTATGATTGATCATCACTTACATTAGCAGGATTGCAGGATCATTAGTCAATGCCATCGGTTATAATGGCATATTAATTGCATAAGAGAGTTGGCCATCAGCAGCGGCCGATTGCATCTGATATTTTTTTACACATCCACCGAGAACTTATTTGTGAAGGTCAAAAAGAAACAACACCTCACCTCCTCCCACTCATGTTATCTTGGGTACTGTTACTGAACGTCGTGGGTTCAAATCCCAGTGAAGTTGAAGTTCTCAATTTGATTCCAGAATGAAGCAGCAAATTGGAATAAAAATATCCAGATTGTGGTGCCTATGTTGAGTAATTATAAAATAAACTGCGTGGGTAGGTTGGAGACAAAAAAGGTCAAACAGAATGAGAGAAATGAAGAGCGAGAGAGGCCCATGTAGGCTCCCAACTTTTCTGTTCACGGGATTTGAAATAATGCAAGCAAATTGCCCGTTTCTGTTTAGAACGTACACAGTGTCTAGCTGTATTGCATGTGAGGAAGTTGTGTGGCTCCATCTCCTTCTACGCACACTGACCTACACACAAACAAAACCCAACTGGCAACTTTGATTCACTCTCTCGAAGTAAAGAAAAATGATAACTAAGGTGGTGACAACAAAAGAGTGAAAGATCAAGACAAGAGTAATCTACGATTTTGATTGGTTTTCTTCTGACTCTCTTAAAACACTTTTATTTTTATTTTTGCTCTCTTAGTTATTAGAAAGAGAAAGAAGAACGTGTAGGTGTAGGTGTTTGTATGTGTGTTGTGTTTTATATCTAGGAGACTATTGAGAGAACAGAATCAGAGATACAAATATATTAAGAGCAGAGAGTGAGAAGGAGAAGGAGAAACCCCATTTTCTATCTGGTTCCAGATTCCATTCTAATTCTATTGCATTCTTGTGTGTAGAAGAAGTAGCTCAATAGAAAGGAACATCAATACAATGAATGGAATGTCATCCCAATGTAGTAGTAGTAGATGTGAATCAGGTTGGACTATGTATTTAGATCACTCAGTTTCTCAAAATCATGGCAAAAGAAATGGTGGGTTTGCCAATGGAGGTAATTTTTTTAGTGAGAAATACAATGCTATGGAAGAAGCAGAAGAACCAGAAGCAGCAGCTGAAGAAGAGGAAGAAGATTTGTCTATGGTTTCTGATGCATCTTCTGGTCCACCGCATTTTCATGAAGATGAAGACTACTGTGATGATGAAAATGGGTGTTCTTGTTTTACTTCTTCAGCTACTGCATTGGCGAAGAAAAATAGCAAAAGACAGAAAACTAAAGACCAACATCAACAGCAACAGTATCATCCTTCTCTTCTTGATGACACTGCTAGTTCTCCTCTATTCAGCTTTTCCAATGTAAGTTTGAGAAAGGGAAAGAACAGCATAGACACTGTAGATTGTTTTTTGCAGTCGTTTTCACAAGTATGTGTATCAATTGTCTCCTTCTTTTAATGGGTTTTTGTTTTTGTTTGATACTAGATCAATAACCAGAAAGCTACAATGGAGAATGTTTTAGATTTCTCACAAGGTTTCTCTGCAACACATTTTAAGGTACCTTTTCAATTCTTTTTGTTTTATTCCCAACTTCAATTTTGTGTGTGGGTGGGTGCATTGTTTTCATACATTCTTAATTCTTAATTCTCCTTGCAGGGAAGAGCTTCATTTCAGAAGCATTTTGATTTTCTGGATTCTTCTCTTCCTGGACCCAAATTTACCAAAACCAGTAAGTTACTGGAGTCTGTTGTTGGTTGTTATTAATTTTTACCTTAAAATGCAAAACCATTCAGGAGGATTAAACCCTTGCACTGTCTCTATCTAAACAGGTGGCTTGCAAGGAAGAAAATGGGAATGAGATTTATGATTACAATCAATCCATCTTCTCTAATGTCTGCTTATGTTCAAAAGATGTGAAGAGAAGACTAGTATAAAAGAAAAAGGAGATGTAAAAGGAAAAATTCTTCTCTTTAATTTTTGTTTTCTACCTTGTCATTGCTGTGGGACACAACCTGAAAGCAAAAGAAGAAAATAAAAAAATCTCACTTCTCTTTTGTCCTTTGGTCCAATAATTTTTTTCTTTGTCATCATCAATGGTGGTAACAAATGTTAATTGTTAAGGTCCTCTTGTACTGAACTGCATTCCATGTCTGAAATTTCCCATACCTCTCTATTCATTATAGCACATAAATTACATGAAATCAGAACCACAGTAAAAGCATGTTATAGTAAGTGAAAAGAGATGCATAGAAGTAAAACCCATTTCATGAATATATCAAGGAATCCAATGATACAGTTCTTTGGGTTAGTAGTAGTACTTTGTCACGGACACGTATCCTCTGAGACTCGAAGAGCCATATGCTGTCTTGCGTTGGTGGGCCGAGTCCACATTTTCAAAAACCAGAGTTGTGGAAGTAAATTTATACCCATAATAAACCTACTTCCTATAGTTACAGAAAATGATTCAAATCAAACATGATCAATTTCCAGCAAATCAAACATGATCAATTTTACCCATGACCCATCCTTGGATGAACATAATCCAAATAATAGATGAGATATTGAATTTGTTTTGTCATACTTGTTTTACCTGGTTTTTTGTTGAAGGGATTTGTATCTGAAGTTATGGGAGGTCCTGAATTGCAAAAGACAAGAAACCCATGACTCTGAGTATCCTGACAAGGGGTCTCTAGTCATTCATGGTACCCTAAATTATGTAATAATTTATTAAATAAATAAATAGAAATGAAAAAGATTAGCTCATGCTTAATTGAGTAATAAGAACTAGACAAAAGATGAAGGACAAGAATAGTTAGTGATGAGCAGAATTATCAGTTCATCAGAAAATGCAGAAGTGATGGGGTGGAAGAAAAGCCAAAGTTATTGTTGGGAGTATCTCATATCCATCTCCAAGACTCCTTTTAAGCCCCAGAGATCCTGCCTGAGATCTTCCTGACCCAATACAACATGCTCTAATTTAATAGCATATGATATCAGTCTCATTTGGAGGGATCCCATATTACTAAAAAAATAATAAACAACTTTGCCTCCCTTCCTATACTGTCTGCTTTGAGGCTGTCACTGGACTGAGTATTATGAACCAGGTGGATTAATTACTCATTATAATAATGATTCCTAGTCATTCTTTGTCTGCTTAAAAAACATTGGTCTTCATGGAGAAATAAGAACCATATAAATATTAACTAAAAGACTGAATTTGGGAGTTAGGGAATGTTCAAACACCTACTGAATTTATTTTCTATTTAACTGTTTAATAATTGATGCAGGTAATTATAATATTATCATATCTATCAAATAAACAAAGTAAAGAAATGTACTGAACTCCATCATGTTGGATAAGAAGAATTAAAAGGTATATGCAATCTAACATTTCAAACCTAAACATACAAATTCTTCAATCTTTAGTAATAAACAAATGCGAGTGTCGTTGTTTCATACTTTTTATAAACCTAATCACATTCGTCCATACAGTATTAACTGTCTGAGTGTTTCCTCCAGTTCGTGTGAAGTATATATAATTATTGGAAGAGTGCATTTTTTTATAAATGGTTCTTATCTTCTTCCGTTTGACTGAGATCCCTTACAGATTTTATTTGTGCCCAACTATAATGTCCTTAGTGCCAGTACGGATGCACATGCACGCATGTGTCTGTACTGCCATAATCCACTACGACCCAGTCCCACATTGCAACTATATATTTCTAATAAAAAGGAAACAATGAATAAAAGGAATACCATTTTGTGCGTACGCATGTAATTTGGAACCCTAGATTTGCACATGGACACACGTGCACCTACGTTGCCTCGATCAGATGTGATTCACCGGCCCCCACCCTGCAACATATTGATGTTCATAGGTATAAGAAAATAGATAAGAATGAGTGAGCATGACTTGGGAAACTTCGTAAGATATTCCATCTACAATGTTATTTACAGTTGTAACAACCTATGTTACATAAATAAAGAGGTACAAACGGAAATTTCAACATTTATGTATCACATTTGGCAGTAAGTTATTAAAACATCTCAAATCCCCTATTCTTAAATGGACATGTTTCCTCTTCAAGACTCTACAAGGTTCTAATTCACTATTAACATACACAATTAAGAAAATACAATCACCTAATATTCTTGAGCCAGATATCCCCAGCATTAGTGCTATTTTGGATGGTCATTAATTCGGTCTGACACATACGGCATATGGGTAAGCTTCGCTTACTTACGGAAATTTGCGTAAGAATCTTGCAGCAGTCATAAAACATAGCATTATTAGCCCTATTTTTTAGCATATCATTTCTCTGCAAGGAAAACTACAGGGTGCTCACCAAGTATGGTATTCAGATGTAACAACATCAGGTTGCAAAGTTCTAAGCTAGGATGAGAGTATAACATCACTTTATTTAGAAGACCATCATCCACAGTGCTTGAATACATCATTCATATGAAAAATGAACTGCAATAAATAGATCAACATGAGTAAATTCAAGAATATTGCTTATAACAAAAATGGAAGCCTATTCTAAAAGGTTTTGCTATATACGAAAGTAACCATGCAGTTTGCTCATGCATGAGAACTGACAACTTTATTTACTTGTCAAAGCTCCAAAAAATCATGAATACATAAAGGACTTGTGACTACAATCTCTTTTCTATTCCGGGTTATTCACCTCCACTGATGACAAACTTGCAACTACTACTCTGAAAATCATCCCATTAAAATTCCCTTAATATCTAACTTAAATCGGTGCAATTTCTGCTTTCCACCTTATATCTACTCTCCAACCTTTGTGTTAAGTCAGCTAGAGCTTAAGCTCACATTTCTCTTGTACCATCAGTGAAGCACACAAAAACCCTGCATCTAGAAAATAATGTCCCATCAACCAGAAAGATGCAGAACTCAACAGTCCACTAAACATAATCTGTTCATCTAAATCAATAATCCTATATGGCTTAATTGTACAAACATAAACAGAAGCAGAAATCATCATAAGTGTAACACTCTAAGGGAATCTATTCTAGGATACAATAGTCACATGAACAACTTTACAGCATCTACATAACATAGCTTGACTAATTCCCAAAATGCACTCAGCGGTTCATCTTGTGCTAAACTAAGTTGATTGTGATGTCACCATTTGATATTAACTACTATACAACCACCATCAATCATTCAACAACTAAGTTTGGTGACATTCAAGAACAAATTGATGATTTCTTCAAATAAATTGGGTTCTTTGATATTTGTGTCAATTATGCTTTCCCACCAACAATCATTCCGCCCCAATCGATACAATAAATGAGGACACAAGTTTAACTTAATAATAACCTAATTCCTGGCAATTGGCATGTTCTATTCAATTATCTACTATTTACACTAAAAACCTAGCTTGAAAATTAGAATAATAAATTGCAGAAAATATTACTCAAGAGTACCTGTAATTGAGATAAATTGCACAAATGTTATGCAGAAAATTCACGTCTGTAACATTATAATCAAAGTCTCTCCTTCCACAAATTAACGTTTTAGGGCTTCAAATTTAGAGATTCTCAAAAGAGAATCGCTGACGAACCGGAGAATATGATTTCTTGGCCAAGAGAGTCGGCAAGTTCCATGATGATGCAAGGCCGTTTCCTGAAGATGAATCATCGAAGCGAGAGAGATTTCAAGAGCGGGAAGTCGAGAGAGATGGAGGAGGGAACAGTGAAGAAAAGTGAAAACCAATCCGTGCCCCCAGCATATTTTATCCCAATTTACACCACCCTAGCAGGAAGATTGAGCGAGGTCGCGGGTTCGACCCTCACACGCTGTGTACCGAGGTGTTTGGGTTTGCAAAATGGAACGGGAAAACATTAGATTGCTGCCTACTGTATGTGTTGGAAATACATAGCTATGAGTTATTTCACACAAGTTCCATAGGAAATATCAATTTTATGGTACTTAGGAATTTCGACTTGAGCAGGGAAGATAAACAAGCTAAATATACAGGTGAGTCCTAATGAACACCTAACAGGCCAAAACGATACATCAAAATGACAACGTAAGGATGATAGAGAGGCTAAACATTTATGCAGGGAACAAATGGAAGACTCCTCTGAAAAATGAAGAGAAAAAATGCCTGGAGTGTTCTTGTGGTTCAGAGAAATTATTCAAATACAATGTTTCCAACCAAGTTATCTGTTAGCCTTTAGCCAATCAAGAATACCCTGCTCCGCTTCAGTAAGCTTCTCTTTATTTTCAAAAGCCCCTTCCATGAATTCAAAGTAATCCTTGTAATTGCGTCTGTAATAGCCATCTAGTCTCTGTGCAACATTTTAACAATCAATCAATAATTTGTGTAAGTTTCACCAAACTAATCAGTGGACAAAGTGACCGTACCTCTTTGTCATTTTTTGCTTTATTTTCCTCCGACTTCTTCAGATACTCTGCAAAATTATTCAAAAAATCGTACAAATTCATGCACACAATCTTAACGAGAAGGTGAATTATCAGAAAATTTGAGATCACAAAACACTTACTCTGAATAAGAGCACTCTTAGAATCATTGAGTTCAGATGCAACTGCTGGAGTCGATGCAAAAGCAGCTGATAAAAGGAGCCCTCTTCTTCCGAATTCTCCTTTACCATGGACTGAGTTGACTGTCATTGTTCTTCGTTTTCGATCTCCATAAACAGCTAATACAGATGACCCTGTCGCCAACCTCTCATTTACAGTAATAGATGCCATGTAAACTCCTCAGTTCCGTTCAAGTCTTTCTCTCTCTCCAACTTGTTCACATAGAAAAGCAGGGACCACAGGTTGAATCTCTTGATATGAAATATATGGCCAATGATGACTGCCAAGCTTGTCTTCCAGTCATACACTTTCCTAAATGGTTCAATTTACAGAAAACTCCCTCACTCCCAGTTAACAAGTAGCAAACTTCCCCACTATTGGAGAAAAAAAACCTTTACAAATACACATTCGACTCATGAATCCTTTCATGCACAATTTACATGTTTAGCAATCTTGAAAACTAAAGAAAAGCTGCCTTCAAAGACTGACATCTGATACCAGCTATATTCTAGTAAGTTGCAAGTCAAAAGCATATGACGAGACAAAGTAGTCAATACTGATACACAGAGAAAGTTCTTTCATACCAAAACACCACATTTCGTCCATTTACTTACATGTCTGGATTGAATTACAACATTTTATATACTGTCGAAAATAACAACCAGCAGCTTTACTAATAACATCAAGCTTGAAATATGGATACATCTTTATTATTATTGCAGAGGTCAATGATACAGATAATACCTTGTACATATTGTTGAATATCCAAGAAAACAGTGTGGCATATCTAAGAACTCAACAGTAACAAGACTAGTTGCAGGATAACGATTAAGTAGTAAACTTAATAGCAGGCAGAGGATACAGACCATAGAGATACAGAACTCACTCCAGCAATCGTTTGTGTTTGCACCATGCCATGGCAACCACATAAAGGAATATAGTACCAGTGGCACCACCACCAACAGTCCAGAAGAATTCAGACATACCAGCTTTTTCTTCATGGAACAGATCAATTTTGATATTCATTCCAAAAATACCAACCACCACGACAAATGCACTGATCACGAGAGTAGCTGTGGTCAAAACAACCCCCATCTGTAAGAGATGATTTTGTTTGTCGTCCAGCATGATATTAATATAGTCCTCCGTGTCATCCACATATTCCCTTAGCTTCACCATCAGAAAACACAGAATTTCCATAAATTTATGTTTGATTCACTAACTGAATAAATTTTACTACCAATAAGAGGGAGGGAAAAAAACAAGCATAAAGCAAACTGTTCCATGTCGGGGAATTTCAAACAAGCTTGAAAAGCTGGAGACTGAAACTCATTGCTCTTCTCTGAATTTTTTAATATACCACAACAATAACTTTAAAATAAAATCCAGGGAAAAACAGAGGCCATTGGTTCTTCAACATAATCTGATAACTAACATTTCGTTATTTAGAATCAAGAGTAAGAATAAGGTAGAATACCGTGGATAATTTGTTCAGTGTGCCATCAATCTGCACAAAGTATGCCTCCAAGAGCATTTCAAGCTCCTCAACATCTAGGTGTTTGCTCATCCCACTGTATGTGGTGCTAGTGTGGGTTCCATGACTGCCTCTACTCAAAGCTCTATGCATACTAAGTAAATCGTCATGGGTGTCAGGATTCTGAATATCCTCTTCATCACTAGCTGGAACATCATTTCCCTCTAAAGATATTTCAGCTGGAAATCTGAAATTTACAGTACAGAATTTGTCTGAGATCTTTTTTACGTATTAGTAATGCAAAGAGTAAACTGTTGTAAAGACATGCTTACTGAAGCACCACTGTAATCTACAAGTACCTGTCACCCACGTCTGGTTGACGACCTCTTTCGTATATGTCATCTCCTTCATTCACAGAGGAAAGAGAAGAATCCTCGTCCATGCGTTGTTGCACTGTTTTCTCTGTCAGATACATCTCAGCCATATCTCCGTCATCGTCCAGCAGATGTTCAAGTTCATCCCTCACCTGTTGACGAGCCAGCACAAACCATTCATGAAACCAACTTAAGAACAATACTTGGAACCCGTATGGATAATCTCTGCTGCGGTAGGCAAACATTATATGACAAATAACGAAACAAATAAAAACATATGCTTATTCAAATATAATGGCAATGCAAACTAGCTAAGAATACATGGTAAGACACAAGGCTATATTACAATTACACGCCGAACAGTGAGTTTTGAGTTGGTGAACACAGACATTAAGACAGATGGTCTAACTAAAGATGTTCATAACAGTTCTCATGAGATGTCAGACTGAAGCTTATGATAAACAGTTCAATTTTTGTCTGTGTTCCCAAGTCCTCGGTGAAGTGCCAAAACATTTCGCTAGGTTGCATGCAACTTCAGATGATATGTCAAGGTCTCTCCAGCATGGTAGAAGGAAATGCTATCGAGGTGAGGCAGTTGTCTCACAACCGTGACAACAGTTAAGGTGATTGCGATCCAAATATGAAGTGGACCATAGATGATATGTATTGGTGGCGAAGAATACTTCAAAGTGTTCTTCTGGATATCAAACAAATCATAAATGCAATGTCACGGAAGTTTTTTCCAGATAACCAGTTCTGCTATTCCTTTAACAGTTATTTCAGATTGTTCGCGAAGATTTTGGACTGCCAGATCATCTTTGTTTCATAATTTTTTGACTCGCTCTCTAAACTGGCCTCTTTCTATCATGGTCCAACCTCAAAACATTACAAGTAAATTATTTGTGTTTCTTCTCTTTCTTGTGTTTGGGAGGCAAGTACCTCAACTACTTCGTCTTTTTAACAGTCCTTAGTCCTTGGATAACCATACTTGCATATCTGCAAGTCTCCTATTTCTTTCTCCCAAAACCAAAGTAACTCTTAAAAATATATGATAACATAATATGAAATCAATAATCAAATTCCAGCAACTAGCCCTTTACACATCACAACTTCCAGTGAAACAAATAAAGACAATTACAGCGCTGGTACTTCAAACTAACCATTATCAATGTGACTAGCATAGGAATTACTAACAAACAACAGATGCTCAATCATAAGAACTTGAAAAAACATAGTCAACCAGTGACAGTCATCACAGTACGTCAAACATGAGACAATTAGAGGAATAGACAGTGAGACCAACCTTTTGAACACGACCAGTGATTGCAACTAATCGACTCTTAATTTGCCGGACTCGTTCCAAATTGAGAGTACTAATCTTCGTTGTCAGCTTATCCAAAGCCGGGTGAGCTTCTTGCTCCAGCGTCCTTGCCTTATTTTCAAATTAAAAGAAGTAGCACAGCAGTAAGACAAAAAATCCTACTACAAACAAAGCAAACAAGAATAAGCATTCGACATCAAGTTGATTAGGAAATTCTCTTACTTCATTGTCTAAGCAGCTACAAGCTGCCTCTAAACAAGCTTCTAACGCGACGAATTCAAATGGAAGAACCTTTGGTTTCTCCCTAATCTCCAATCCAGACTTGCCAATGCCATCCGTCTTGCCTCCCTCATCAGTATCATGAACTGGCCAAAATCTCCCGGAATAATTAGATGGACTCACTGACCTAGACCGTGTCTCCTCCAAATCATACAAAACTGCCCATTCTTCTTCATCCCCACTAGCTCTACCTTCCTACAAAAATCACCAAATCCAATAAAATCAATAATTCACAACAAAAAATCAAAATCAACCCTAAAAAGAAAATGCATCATCTCTCGCAAACCTGGCTTTTAGTAGCTTGATGAAGCCTCAACAAACGATGTTGAATCTCTTCAACAAATGGCATCACAGCAGGATCTTTCGGATTCAAAAGAAGAACTTCGTGTGCAGTAATAATAGCTTTAATATGTTCAAGATTAATAACAATCGCCTTCTCACGACCTAATACAGTTGATGGATATGATAATAATGGATCAAGAATTCTTAAATCTCTAGCTGGTAAACCAGTTTTACGCATAATTGAATGTTTCCCAACTTCAACTGATTGAGCATGACCGGTTGAATCAAGAATTAACCATGTTCTAACACCTATTACTGCTTTCTTCCTGTTCCCACCACCAACACCGGCAGGACCGAGTGGTGGTGGTCGAACTGGTGTTTCTGTCTCATCTTCTAGTGTAGAAAATCCTGATTTCGTTGGTAGACGAGTTCCTCTCATATCTGAGTCTGAGAGGTATTTTTTTCTGTGTAAAATCTGGGTTTCTTTCTTTGGATCTTGAAGAGGATGTTGGTTTAGTTGCCGAGTTAGTCTGTGGTGGTGGTGATGTTTTGAGATGCCATAAATAACAACGGTCTGTTATTAATGGAGGTGTTCAGAGGGAGGGGTCTGTACTCTATAGAGAGGGGGAGAATTGATTCCAGTGGGGGAAGCTCAGTGGCTTCGGAGGAAGAAAATATATTATAAAAAATAACAATCTTGGTAAAGGGGCGTTATGAATCGGTAGAGGGGCGTCAAACTAATAAGACAAAAAAGGTCATTAAAAGTAAAATCAAGTGTCCCTTATCAATGAAAATATGTAAATGACTAATTAGCCCTTATTGTTAATAATCAAGATTAGTAATGATAATCAAGATTAGTGTTAATTATCAAGATTAGTTTTGATAATCAAGATTAGTATATTATAACTCTAAAATCAGATTTTTAGAGTTATAAAAAAAAAAAAAATTGAGGAGAAGAAAACTTATGTGATATTTGTGAAACCCTAGATTTTGATTCACTCAACCAAAATGAGTGATTCCAGTTGCAAATTTGAGGTGGGTGAATCTCTATATGATAGAGAAAACAAGTACTAGTTCCATTAGCTTTTTGTTGCTTAAAATTCTCTAAAGTATGTAAAAAAATCAAAATTTTAAAAATTTCGTAAGAACATACGGTTGGTAATTAGTGTTACCAACCGTATATGTGAGATACTGTTGGTAACTTGACTACCAAACCAACTAATGAATCGGTTCAATTTGGGGAAAACCCGAAAATAATACGATTCTGATTTGGTAGTACCAACCAACCGTATATGTGAGATACTGTTGGTAACCATCTACCAAACCAACCGTGAATCGTTCAATTTGGGAAAACCCATAAATAATACCAACATTCGGTTGGTAATTAGTCAATTACCAACCGTATATGTGAGATACTGTTGGTAACCATCTACCAAACCAACCGTGAATCGTTCAATTTGGGAAAACCCATAAATAATACCAGTTACGGTTGGTAAAATTTATTCTATTACAAACCGTAGGTTAATTACTGATTGGTAACTTTAATATCATCCTCAACCGTATGTAGATACGGTTGGTAACTAACTCGAAAATATGAGCCGATCGAAAAAAACTAACATGCAGACAAAATACGGTTCGTAATCTGTTTAAATTACCAACCGTATCCGACCAAAATTCTCGAACCAAGAACATACGGTTAGTATTTGATATTTATTTAATTGTTACGAACCGTAAAGCATAGATACGGTTTCGTAACATAACCAATTCTAACCGTATAAAGAAAAATGCAAAGATTCTAAAATTTGATTTTTAACCTAAAACTCCAATTTTTGATGGAGAATACACTTCAATTGAACACAACAAAAATACTAAATGGGTTTTCGAATATAGACTTCAATCAACAATTATTAATGTTGCGAATCACCGATTAATCATGATGAAATTTTCGATCGATTTTAATGGAGCTTATGGTTAGAATGGAAATGGAGGAGAAGAGAAGATGAAGAAGAAGATGAAAAAAAAACTGATTTGATTTTTTTTGAATCATTAGGCTTAAAAAAATTGATTTGATTTTGGTTGATTTAAGGTGAAAAGGGTAATCTAGTCAATCTACACCCCTATAGGACACCCCCTAACCAATATGAGGGTCATTGCTATCACACTTGACGCCCCTCTACCGATTCATGACGCCCCTTTACCAAGCTTGAAAAATAAATTGATTTCCAGGGGAAAGGTTGGGAAATTCTGCCACGTTCTCGTTGAACTGTCTAAGCGAGACTGGCTGACAACACCTCTAGAAGAAGGATATATTGTGTTACCTCCCTTCAAAGATTGCATTAAAATACCTCCCCTACACACAGAATGTAAGAGAACACACCGAATATTACAGTTTCTCTAAAGGTGGTTCTGTGTTTATTAGGTTACGAGATATCCTTATTCTAATTTTTCCTTAATATTTTATCTCCAATGATGTTGTTTATGAGGGTCCAGATCGTTTGTGACATAATTCCTCTGTGCCCTCTGTTTTGAAGAATGAATATTCTGCACGTATTTGCATTTTCCAACTATTATAACTATCCGATTCTGGATTTATTGCAGCGGTTAAACTACCATAATTGTAGAGAAAAACCAAGGAAATCTCCAATCATTCTTTAATTGTCATAGCATTAACTTCTTACTCCATATTGGTTATAGCAATATGGTAGGAGGAGTCACCGGAGAAGAGTTTGGATCCCATAATCCAACGCGAGGTCTCTTTCTAAGGTCGTGCGAAGTATCTGTTTCCCTATATCTCACTTCCCCAGTTGAATGCTTCATGAAATAAATAAGAAAAACAGAAGAATCTAGATAGATTCAAGAGTTTTAATCGACTGTGTAGAGGGGTAAAGAGGCTCTAATTTAAAGAACCATTAACAAGGCAATTTTATTCCTTTCCAAGCTTCAAAATAATTTTCTAATTAGTTAACATGTTTACGTTTCTAGTCAGTTCTTCCCATCATGTTTAAATTAATTGACAAATTTTATCAGAAAAAACATTACAGAATTAGAATTAGCCTTCAATGTCATCATGACAATCCTTATTAGCTATACACGGAGAAGATAATTATGTTAGGATTAGATATTATTTTCCTTGTTTTTCTCTACAAATATGGTTGTTTCACCAGCTGTGAAATACCCGAAATCTTTGCAGTTGGAAGTTAGAAAATAAAAATACGTGTCAACTATTCATTCCCGGAACAGAGGGTACAAAGGAATTATGGCACAGAGGATCTGGACCCTGTTTATGATTTTTTATGGATTTAATATAAATTTTATTTTTAGTACCTTTTAGACTTTATTAGAGTTAATAATGTTTATTTAATATATTGGAATTAATTTTAGTTAAATAAAAGTTTACTAGGATAGCTTGACAATGTCTAACAAAAATTAAGTAATGTCATCTTCACATTGATTTAAGAAGTTGGGGTTGGAGAAGAATTTTATGGAGAATGAATGTTTATCCTACGTGAACTTAGACATTTATCTTCACATACATTTCATTGGAGAAGCTCTTAGAGAAACCTTTTATCTTTAAGTTTTTCATCTAGTTTTTAGTTAAGTGGGTCAGTAGCTTTGTCCACCTAGATTAAAATCTCGGTGGCTTTCCAACTTCCAAAATACCATCAATGTGAAATTATCAACATTGAATAATCCCTACGGTCGAGAATGGATAATCTATACTGTCAGATTTGGCCCAAAAAACGACCATCAAACGGTCAAATCATTTCTATCATATGGTTCGCATATATAACCCAGTGTATACCAACTGAAATCATCCCGTCAAAAAAAAAAAATCTCACGAACTGAAGTGTAGAACATTTGTTTCAGTAGATTAAGCAAGCAAGGTTTAAGTTTTACATGCGATGGGGGTTCATCATCAAGTTTTATATGTTAATCATCATATCAATGAAACATCATGGCCAACACCAGTAATCTAGGGTGTTAATCATACTGAAAGCACAATATAGAGTTTGTTCATTTGAGTTTCAATTTCTCCAACTCGTATTCATCCCTTTGCTTTATCAGGTTTAGTTTTATTCAATTTCTCTTCTTGATGTTCTTAAAATTTGGATTAATTTGTTTGTATTTCAAAAATATGAACCAAATTAATATCCATTTCATCCATGAATAGGAAAAGGATTGCGGTCACTTCAAATTCCAAATATCAAACTATAATTACGAGATGAGGCATAATAATCAATCAATAATGAGTAGTATTTTGCATAATTGAAATACAAAGACAGATTACCTTTATCACGTAACAAAGCCGATAAAGTGCCAATCCTTCCGGTATCTTCACTACAGACCTCCAAACAACAAATCAAATAAAAACTAGTAATTTGAAACAAAACCTGGATAGTTTTTTTCACTTAGGTTCATATTGATCAATAACTACCGAAAAAGCAACAAAGTTATATAATCGCAACCTCGATTTTGATTCAAATGCAAAGGGAGTCGAGTAATGTCGATGAATGAATGACACAAAAATATTGGGAGCTTTTACTGATGCCAATGTCAGTGGAATAATAGATGTCGGAAGCTTGTTTGTCAAAGTGAAAGCACTCATAAAATATACCAATCATTTTTAAACACATAGAAGGAAATTTTGACTATCTGAAAACTTAGATAGTTAGTTTTCTAGCTCATAAAACTTGTTTATTTTTTACTTTTGTTGCATTTTTTCTTCTACCAATTGTGTTTCACAGAAAATTTAGAATGTACTCACTTAAGTAAATTTTGTTCCCTTATCGTATTTTTGATAACCATTCGTCCTAAACATATCATCATTCATGTATTCAGTTTATTGATATAAGTGATGACAAAATCCTTATTAACTTTAAGAAAACCGTAATTCACTTTTCTTGGTTCATAAATTAAATTTTTCTTGGTTAAAACAATGAAACTGTAGAGATCCAAAACAAGTGATATTTGGTTCGAAAAATATCCGAAAAAAAGGATTTTCTTGTTGAAAACAATAGAGAGAGTAAGAAGAATAGAGAGAGAATATGGAGAGAAAAAAACGGATTCCAATCGGTCTTCTCATCTTTCGGTAGAAAGAAAAATGCCTTCAGATTTCTCTTTATGCTATGTCTTAAAAAAATCTTTATTCATGTTTATTACATCTTACAATTTTTCTGTTGAAATTATTTCTTTGCAAACATTAAATAAATGAGATTAAAGTAAATATATTATATTCATACGAGATTTAATAAATTTACTTTCAATTTTCATCGATTACCAACAAGACAACTTATTTATTCTCGATTTTCATCGATTACCAACAAGACAGCTTGTTGGTCCAAGGTACGAGTGAACGTCCTATAGACCAGGGTTCGATTCTTGACAGTAGCGAAAAAGTAAGACAATAATAAATAAGAACATAGTAAGATAATAAAAATAAGAAACAGAAAAAAAGAAAAGAAAAAAAAACACAACATCATCAGAAGACAAAAAAATTGAAGATGGTGAGCGATGTGTACAAACTAATGTCTAAAACTACACTATCAGGTGGTGGTCCCACTTGTCCAGCGCTTGCATTATCAGCACATGTTGCCAACCGTTAAACCTTGCATAGGTTGATATCGAAAATATTGTGGTGTACTTGGTACCCTCGTCATTTCAGCCATGAATAGAGGAGAAGGATCATGGTCACTTCAAATTCCAAGAATTAAACCAAAATTGCGAGATAGGCATAATAATCTATTAATAATGAGTAGTATTTTGCAGAATTAAGTTACAAAGATAAGTTGCCTTTATCTATCACGCAACAACGCTGATAAAAGTGACAATCCTTCTGGTATCTTCACTACAAACCTCTAAACAACAAATCAAATAAAATACTTGAAGATTTTTTTTTAACTTGGGCTTCATACGGAAATTGGTTAACTTACTTTTGATCAATAACTACCGAATAAGCAACAAAGTTATCTAATTGAAACCTCGATTTTAGTTAATTTATTGTACTTATTCATATTCGAGCTACAGAACCCCAGACTTTGGGAGTGCATGTTAGAGAAGAAAAGATATTTTGATAGTTATATATATATAAATTGCCTTTGATTTAATGGTAGCCAATAAGGAGGAAAATAAATAAATGAATTCACATAACATATATCTGTCTTTGTAAATAATAAAAAAAAAATTATATAATTCCCCGGTATAAGCTTATATTTTCATATATCTATAACAATGAAAATTTAATCAATATGGTTACAACACATGCAGTTAACCAACTTGTGCATTAACAACAATGGATTGCTTGGACATAGACCCATATGCTATGAAGCAAGTTGATTCGTGAAAATTAAAAATGAATAAGTTTTTTAGCTTGTTAGCTTGTGTAGTTAACTGGTACGTACACATTAGTAGATTCAGGCATTTACTAAAACAAAGTTGTTTCAACTATTTTCTCATGTTAAGATTGTTAGAGCACTGCTCGGTCGAACTCTCAAGCGTTTATATCTCAAGCTTGTTGTCAAGTTTAGTTGTCAAAACTATAAGTCTTGATTTCTAGTCTACTTATAGCTAAGTCTCGGATTAGGATAGAAGTGTAGTTGAGCATTAGACTTCACGACGTTCATCGATTGAAGATGAAGAACTATTTAGGGGAGCTTGTGGAACTTCATCAACAAAAGGTATGTAGATAATTGAACTCATCTATCACTCAAAAGTTTATCTACTCTATCTCCTATTTGAGACAAAAGTCGTATAGCTATATAGACTTCAATTATGCACATTTGATATTTCGAGGTCAGTTTAACTCGCTTACATATTTCTCAAAATATGTGTTGGTAAGCTTTCGCTTGAACCAAGTTCATCTTATATTCATGACGAAAGTCAAAAGATGATCATGTGAAAATCACATGGTAACATCTTACATGATTTGTGTGTGACAGTCATTTGATGTACACTCAGAATGTTTCGTATTGATCATTCGATCACTTAAAAATTGCTTTGAAGCTAATAGTTTGTGTGAGACAGCTATTGTCGTCTTCCGAGAATGTTTCAATGATTGAAATAAGAGTTTATAACAATTGAATATAAGCATAGTATGTGTACTTGCATATATGTAATCCAAGTCAGGGAACCATGGTATGCATACCCGTATGTGTACTGCTTGGTTTTGTTAAAGTCCGGGAACCTTGTACGCATTCCGGTATGCGTACTGGCGTGAGGTTCATTTCCGAGAATTTCTACTGAGTTTGGAAGGTATGCGTACCAGTTCGCGTACTGGCAAACCCAAACTTAGTCCGGCCATTTAGGTATGCGTACCCATATGCATACTTGAGTGGATAATGTTCTAAAATCGGTTTGTTCATGAACTAATACATTTATATAATAAGGAATGCAAACTTTTGCAAAACGTGGCTATAATGTTTATGACCTTGATTTGAGTGAATCAAAATCGATTTTGCTTCAATTATGTCTTGTATACTTGTATGATAATATAAAAAATTGAACAACTCTAGAACTAGTTTCATTTGAGTCATTTGAACTAGTTATGATTAAGATGAATAAGGTTGATATGAAAGTGTGCATATGGCTAACCTCGGTTAACTATTGTTGAGCCAACAAAGGTGCACACATTTAGGTACGGTTACTTATATCTAAATGAAGTCACTTTTCATGTGTGTGTATAATAAGCTAAGTTCGATCTAACTGTTGAAAGATATTAGCTTGAGTCTAATCAGGTTTTCATCTAACGGTGAATATTGAATGCTTTGTTACCAAGGTAACTTAGATTGCAAACCCTAATTTGAAGATTATATAAAGGAGAACTTTAGAAACTGGGAAACCTAATCCCCACACCTCTTGTGTGATACTAGTTGCAACAAGAGTCGATTCTCCTTTAACCTTAGGTTTTTCACAAAACCATGTAGGTTAATGACTTGAAGACTTCATTGGGATTGTAAAGCCGGACCCAACTATTTTCTCTATAGTTACGTGTTCTAATCTTGTTGTTTTCTATCGTGATTGAGTACTATCTTCTCTAAGATTTGCTCGAGATTTAATCTCCGATAAGCAAGATAAAAAGTAGTCACAAACATCTTCGTCTCATCGTTTGTGATTCCACAATATCTTGTTTTGCTACCATACGATTAAGATTATTGTGAGGTGATTGATATTTCTAGGCTAGTTTTCGAGAATATAAGTCTGGTATATCAATTGGTTCATGTTCACCTTGATTTATCAAAAGATGGAAAAAAAAACTCATAGGTTTATCTGTGGGAGACATATTTATCTATTCAATAGACTTTTCTATGTGAGACATATTGGTTTATCAAGTCTTCGACTTTAGTTCATAGAAACTCTTAGCTGTGGGTGAGATTAGCTAAGGGAATAAAGAGCGTAGAATCTTCCTGGGATTCAGAGATGTAAGGAGCATAACTGTACCTTGATCAGTGTGAGATTGTTTAGGGCTTTACTACACTCCAGTCTGAAATTAACTTGGAGTAGGCTAGTGTCTGTAGCAGCTTAATACAGTGTGGTGTTCAAATATAGACTAGGTCCCGGGGTTTTTCTGCATTTGCGGTTTCCTCGTTAACAAAATTTCTGGTATCTTTGTTATTTCTTTTCCGTATTATATTTGTTTATTTATATAATTGAAATATCACAGGTTGTGCGCAGTTCAATCAATTAGATAATCCAACCTTTGGTTATTGATATAAATTGATTGACACTTGAACATTAGTCTTTGGTACCATTCAAGTTGTTTCACATAATAATCAGGCTCGCAGATTTCTATCTGTTTGATTTGTTGATTACATTGTGAAACAGAGATATAACTCTTTGATATACTTTTTTTAAGATTGAGTCTGACTGTCTAGTTGATTTTCTTAAAAGTATATTGGAGTTAGTCCATACAGATTGCTAAGTGAAATATTGGGTATGGTTGTTGTACCCCCGCTTTTTCAATTGGTAACAGAGAAGGAAAACACACTTAAGACCTCATAAGTCTGTGTTTGTAGCGATCTGACTCTATGTACATAAGTGTTATCTCAGTAAATGCACCACCAGATCCAGGGATTTCAGAATTCTCTTCCATGACTGATTTAATAAAATTTGTAGAAGAAATTCTATCTAAACCTCCATCAGGTTTAAAATCCCTTGAAGTGTTTTCAGGGCTTGAAAAAAAACTTGAAATCTTATCTCTTGATGTTGAGTTATACCTCCAAAAAGAACAAGAATCTCTTGACAAGCTAAATCAAGTTATGATGAATAATACTCATGTCGAGGTTGATATTTATTTGCTAATTAATGAGAGAAATGCTCCTCCTCTGTGTAATCCACTTGGTTGTAGCAAACTAAACGAATTACAAAAGGAGTATGAATCTCAGTCTTCTGACGGTATCACCCCAAAGCATGAATCAATTCATAGGTCAATTTCTGATACACTTTATCAAGATAATAGTATTGCCCTATTATGTGAGAAAGTCAGAATGTCTCTTTTTACTAAAAGAGTTTATTTGTGCAGTACTGAGCACTATCTGTAGATATTGTGTGTTATAAGTTGGAAAAGAAGAAATCAGGAACACAAATTATCTTGTGCTCTTTTTATGTTCTTTGAAAAACTTGTAAAAACAACTTTTTGGGTTTCTCTCAATACTGGAAGCTGTAAGAGTTGTTGGAAAGAAACTCTATCTTGTTGTCATGGTGTGCAAGGATGTTTTTATCTTGTGTTCACAATAAGTTGCTCATTAAAGGGTTGTTGAGCTTTGCTCTAACTCCCGTGTTCATATTTTCTTAGTAAAAATATGATGTTTCAAAAACAAATGAGTCCTTGTCACACACGTATGGTTCAAGTACCCTGGTCTTGTAACCTTCGCGTATATGAACCATGGACCAGAACGTGTGGTGACTGTTCATATACCACCATGAGACATATAAAAGGGAAGTAACTCACTTCATTCTTTTTACCTCTTCTTCTTCACAGTTCGAGTGCGCAAAATAAACTCAAACAGTTCGTGTACCTTTGATTTCCATAACCTCTCTTCTCAATCGTTTTTGGTGTTCTTGGTGTTAGAGCATAGCTCGGTTGAACCCACCAAGTGTGGGGGTCTAACAACCACACCCAATATTTCGATTAGCAATCTGTATGGACAACTCTGAGTTACTTTCTAGATAATCAACTAGACTCAATCAATAGAAAATATCTCAAGGAGTTATTATCTCAATCTCTCAATTTGATTTACTCAAGCAAATAAAATCTGCGAGTCTTAATCAAAGAGAGATAACTTGGATGGTACCAATATCCAAGTGTTAATCAATTCAAATCAATAACCAAAGAAGGTTGGATATTCTAATTGATTGAACAACGCACAACCTGTATTATTTCAACTATATAACGAAATATAATGCGAAAAAAATAACACAGACACCAGAATTTTGTTAACGAGGAAACCGCAAATGCAGAAAAACCTCGGGACCTAGTACAGATTAAACATACATTGTATTAAGCCGCTACAGACACTAGCATACTCCAATTTAACTTCGGTCTGGACTTCAGTTGAACCCCAACCAATCTCACACTGATCCAAGGTACAGTTATGCTCCTACGCCTCTAATCTAAGCAGGATCTTGCGCACTTGATTCCCTTAGTTGATCTCACCCACAACCAAGAGTTTCTACGACCCAAAGTCGAAGACTTTAATAAACAAATCTGTATCACACAGAAAAGTCTACAAGATAGATAAATTTATCTCCCATGAATAAACCTATGAGTTTTGTTCCGTCTTTTGATAAATCAAGGTGAACAGGAACCAATCAATAAAACCATACTTATATTCCCGAAGAACAGCTCAGTTTTATCAATCACCTCACAATAGCATTAATCGACGCATCGAAAAAATATATTGTGGAATCACAAACGATGAGATGAAGATGTTTCTGGTTACTTTTATATCTTGCCTATCGGAGATAGAAATCTCAAGCCAATTATTACAATTATACTCGTACGATAGAAACATCAAGATCAGATCACATAACTACAAGAAAAATAGTATCGGTTTGGCTTCACAATCCCGATGAAGTCTTTAAGTCGTCAACCTGGTTTTAAAAGAAGAAAACCAAAGCTTAAAGGAGAATCGACTCTAGATTAGCACAATTAGCATCACACAGAATGTGTGGAGATTAGGTTTCCCAGTTTCTAGAGTTCTCCCTTATATAGTCTTCAAATCAGGGTTTGCAATCAATGTTAGCTTAGTAACAAAGCATTCAATATTCACCGTTAGATGAAAACCTGATTAGATTCAAGCTAATATTTATCAACCGTTAGATCGAAAACTTAGCTTGTTATACACACATGTACTAGACGGTTTTAGGTTCGTGTAACCGTACCCAAACTTGTGCATTAGTTGGTTCAATACTAGTTAACCAAATGGTTTGCAAAATGATAACTTTCATATCAACCATATTCTTTTTCACCATAACTAGTCCAAATGACTCAAATGAACTAGATAGAGAGTTGTCCAATTGGTTAGATCTTTATGTACTATACAAGACACAATCAAAGCAAAAACGATGTGACTCACTCGAATCGATTCATGAACTATAAATCCACGGTTTGCAATAGCGTTCCTTAGTTTATTATGATAATTAAGTTCACAAACATCGTTTTTAGACATAACCTACTCAAGTTCGTGGACTGGTTTCGCGGACTTAAGTCCCGGACGGAGTTTACAAACTCCAGCAGAAATTCTCGGGTTCGATAACTATTCCAGTTCGCGGACTGGGTTCGCGGACTGAGCTTGTATGCTGAGTTCGCGGACTGAGCTCACGCACTACTCCGGTTTCACTTGATCAACAAAGTTCGCAAACTTCGGTTCAATCAATAAGGACTTATACATATATGTGTTACCACAATAATGCTTATATCCTTCAATGGTTATATTGTCTAAACTCTCATTTCAATCATTGAAACATTCTCAGAGGACGTTATATAGTTGTTATTCACAAACTATTTCTCGTTAGAGAGATTTCCGAAATGATTGAAACATAACATGACTTATGTCACTAGGTAAAGATGAACTTGGCTAAAGAGAAAGATTTACCAACACATATTTCGAGAAATAGATAAGCGAGATATATTCAGCTCGAAATATCATATGTGTATAATCTTAGTTTTTATAGTAATATGACTTTTGTCTTAAGATAGTAGATAGAGTAGATAGACTTTTGAGTGATAGATAAGTTCAAGTCTCTACATACCTTTTAGTCGATGAAGATCCATTGGTTCCTTGAGTAGTCTTTCATCCTAGGAAACAATGTTTTTACATGTGTTTTAAGGAAGTAAGTTCATGATATGTGTTGTGAACCGAAATGGAAATCGCCAGGCGTCATTGGGGTTGTTCTTCATTGCATATCTTATGAACGACCAATATGTGTGATTAGTATAACCGCTCATGACTTGTTTGTGTTCTTGGTAAAACTATTCACATGAGGCCTGACTTCTGTATTGGTATGACTTTTATTAGTGAAACCGATCTTAAGTAATCACCTGGGGTATGATCGGGTTTGTATGTCTAACCAAATTTGGGAGAGGGGAACCGATCCTAGTAAGAGGTGCGGTACATCACAAGGGGAACCGATCCTTGTATGAGGTGCAACAAGGTTTATAGTAGAAAGGGGAATCGATCCTATGAACATGTGCAACACGTTTTTAGGCAAAGAGGAACTGATCCTATGGACATGTTCAACACATATAAGTTAGATACCAAACATATGTGGGGAACCGATCCTAGTACCTAGTCAACTGAAAATTTGGTAAGCTAGTGTGACTATGCACAATACTCACATGGAGGTAGAACCGAAACTTGTTTTGGTAGAACCGTTACACCCATGACTTTTGATTGAGAGTTACTTGATCAATCACATGGTTCTTGAAAGTCGGATGAACCAATTCTAAACTTGTTTGGAAGTGTGTTAAATCGGTTTCATGTGAGAAAGTATGAAAAAGGACTTACAAGAGGAAAGATGTCGACGGACTTTGAACACGCGCATTTAATGTGTATCTTTTATTGTTCAAAGATATTCCTTAACAGTTAAGATGGAAGTAAATCCCAAGATCGAATTTAAATAAGTTAAGAATCTTTTAATTAAGGTTTTTAATTATATATGGAAAATAAGAATTAGTAATGTGCATTTGCTAGTTAAAGATTTTCCAAGGAGATTTCGATCATAAATTTGGACAGTGCATTCTCATGAATTATAAAAACCGAATTTGTAAAATATTGAATATCTTGAGAATATTTCCGGTTTTGGAAATTCCTTGTCTATAAATACTTTGAGTTTGCATTTATAGCAAACTAATCCTTCGTGACAGTAAACTTCCTCTGTTGTACTATTACTGGTGAAGTCGCCTATTCGGAGAGGAGAGTAACTTAATTAGGCGAAATCTCTTACGGCCGCTTAGTTTAAAGTCTTCTTTGGGATTGAGAAGCTCTAGTGCGTACCGTTGGTGGGAAACTAGATAATTGCGGTTTATCTTTAGTTTTCATATTGATTTGATTGACTAACAGTGGTTGAACTTTGATTGCACCTAGTTTGTTTATGCTTGAGAATCTTCTCTTCTGATATAAGATTCACTCAAACTAGTTCAAGGTTTCGACAGGGATGTTTAGACTGTTGTTAGATCTAAAGACGATCTTATGATAATCCATTGTTAACAGACTCTGTTCTGTGTGTGATTGATCACAAGAGATTCAAGTAGTTGTGTGCATGTGTTTATTGAAGATCCAAGAAGATTTGAAGACAAAGAAGAGATATAAGATTTCAGAATTGGTTTTATAATCTTTGGTGTGCACAATACTTGTTTCGGTAATAGAGGATCCAACTATAATAGATTTATCCTTGTGGTATTTTGATAGAATAGTAGAGAAGATCGGCATCAATACATTTCCTTGGGATTAAAGGTATTGATTACAAAATCTTAACGATTACCTTTTAGTGATTGAACATAAGATAGATCTTGGAACCTGGCAAAGGAGTTTATGTTAAGATAAACAGAATAGCCTTTGCGCAACTCATATCACTTGGTTAAAGAGAGTTGATACCAAAGATATTTGTTGTTCCTTTACTGTTTGGAATACGAACCAAAGGAATTGGTCCAAGTACGTGACTTGTTTACAGGTCAGAGGCATGGGAATACAGACGAAACTAAGTGAACTATAGGTTTAGTTGCTTGGTCTCAACTATACGAAGTTGGTTTATTTTGTATAGCGGCTTAATCCTGAGAGTATTCAATTCTGGACTAGGTCCCGGGGTTTTTTCTGCATTTGTGGTTTCCTCGTTAACAAAATCTTGCTGTGTCATTTACTTTATATTTCCGCATTATAATTGTTTTATTATAATTAAAGTAAATTGCACAAACGTTAATTCCTATTTACTTTAATATGCAATTGTTTGTACCATAAGTAAAAATACCACTTAATGGGCCAGATTGATACTTGAATCATCTTTTGATCCTCATCCAAGCCCGCTAACCAATCAACCAAGGCAGTCCACCAGTCTGCACATACCGGTCAACTGTCAAAGTCGGTCAACTGTCAAAGTCAACGGTCGGTCAAAGTCAACTGTCGGTCAACTATCGAAGTCAGTCGCACCCCTAGCCAATTTTCAGTCTTGTAGCCAGCAATGCTGCTAACCAATTCCCAGCCAAAAACTTATCCGCCCTGCCAACCAGTCTCCACCCATGTTGCCAGCCAGCCACCATCCACACTGCCATCCATTATGCCTGTCAACCATCAATCCAGTCTGCCAGTATGCAGAATTTATCATGGAAGCATAAATGTGCAGTTCCATGTAGAGTTGAATTCCAGCAGTTTCAACCATGCGAATTGAATTTTAGCAGTTTTAACCATGCGGTATTGATTCCAGCAGTTTCAGCCATGCAGAGTTAATTTCAGCTGTTTCATACAGAATTGAAGATGGAGGCATGAATGAGCAGTTAATGTAATTTATGTGTATAATTAAAATTAGATATAAAACTGTATAAATAGGGAGGAGCATAAAGGATTAAGGGGGTAGCGAATAGGAGAGAAAAACATACTCTGTAATACAAAAATCAATAAAACATTTATCCCCAAGGGGATTCGTCGGTGGACGTAGGCAAACAATGCCGAACCACGTTAAACCTCTGTGCCTCATTATTTTCTTTCCAATCCGTCCCCAAATCCTAATTCACACCAAACTACCCATTCATCGTGTTTCGTGCCCAAAAGTAATTTTGGGTACAAATATTGGCGCCGACTAAGGGGATTACGAGAAAAGGAATCGTACTCTCCCATTGAGAAAAGTTGTATAAAATGCTTCAAAATCGTGTCCGTCAAAAAGCAGCTTGAACGTCTTGGAAAATCACTGCTACAGTCCAGTTGGTCGCAACTGCAGCAGTCCAGTTTGATCGTAATAATCGCAGTCCAGCTGATCGCAGCTGCTGCTGACCATATAATCGCACATACTGCAGTCCAGTTAGTCGTAACTGGTGCAGTCCAGTTTTGATCACAATTGCAGCAATCCAGATAATCACAGTTACTGCAGTCCAGTTGGTCGCAACTGCTACAGTACATATTCGCATATCGAGATTTTCTGAAACTATTACCTTTGGAAACTACTAAAACTGCACCACTACAAAGACCAATGAAACCGCTCTCAGGACGTTCGGTCCACGGAAAAAGATGGCGTACAAACATCATCAAAAATGTTGTCAGATATTCGATCTGCAACATGGTGGGTCCAGTTTTTGATTTCAGTCACTACAGTCAAGCTGGTCACAGCTGCTGCATTCTAGTTAACCACAGTTACTGCAGGCCAGTTGATCGCAACTGCTGCAGTCCAACTTCATAGTCAGAGGCCACCAAGACTGACTCGTTGGAAAAATCACCAAGATTGTTGCCAGGATGTTCGATCCGCAGCATGTTTAAGTCCAAAGTTAAAAAAATTTAATAATAATATTGCTTCTCAAATAACGTAGTTTTCGTCTGTTCGAGTTTGTAGTATGTCAAAATCACTATTGTCATGATCGCAGGGGTGTCAAGTTGCCTACGTCTCTAAGCGCTTGAAAACCCTAGAGAAGACCTCCGGAAAAGCATCTCAAAAAGTCTCATAAAAGGCCGCAAAAGTACAGCAAAACGGTTGTGGAAAGCTCATGAGAAACGACAACATTCCCCAGAACCGTTGCAAGAAACTGTTGAAGAAATTATCACATTTCATAAAAGCTGTTGCATAAAAATGTTTCCAAGTGTTGTTCGAAGAAAAGATCATAGTGGAAAACTATTACGAGAAGCTTTCAACGAAAAGACAACAGGACAAAAGAATCTGTCACCAAAACTCCTAAGGCAAAGATCATTGTTCCAGAAAATTGTTGCGAGAAAAAAAAAAGGCCGGCGGCTTCACCCGGAGAAACCCGGCTCAGATTTGTTCACCCTCTTCAGAGGGTTTCGCTTACCTACCCTAATTTTCACTCACCCACCTCAAGGTCTCCTTCACCCACGTCAAAAAATTTCGATGCTTCTTGGTTCATCAAACTTCGATGTCCATCGCATACAGATCGTTGATGCCTATTGGTACATCAAACCTCGATGATCCGGGATACATCAACATTTCATTCTCAGCAATAGTTCGATGCAACAGTGGTACATCAATCTTTGATAAGTTGGATTTACACACCGTTGATGCTCTCTGGTACATCCATTTAGATGATTTGTAATACATCAAATTTAATTTAAAAATAAAATAAAATAAACCGGTATCCAGTCCCGGCGGCAGACACGGCGGCCCACCCTGAACGGCGGCGAATGACAATGGCAATGGCTAACTAATTCAAGAATGGCGCGGCGTAGAACGGCGGCAGCGGCTAGTGCCAGTGGAGAAACCAAGCGGCAATCGTCCCGATTATTAGGAGATTAATTGTTGATGGAGATTCAGTGTGGCGCGACGCAACGTAATTCCATGGTCCAAGATTTTTCAGCCCCATTCATTTGGCTGACGGATTTATACGCCCCACTTGGGCTTGGGCTTCAAATTTGTCTCGTTGATATCTTCTTCGTCGCCCGTCCGAATTGGGTGATTTTTGGCTCGTTGCGATCGCATTTCAATATCCTACGACATGAAAGTAAAATTTTGCAATCAAAAGATAATATTTTTTGGGTACAATCACGTCATCAACATGTTTGGTGTAAGGCGTTAACCAACCAATTTTGTTTCTTCGATAACTTCTTCTTTGTGCATCCAAACTAAGTGATTTTCGGCCCGATGAGATCGTATGTCAATTCCCATCATCGTGAAGGGGAAATTTCAATTTGAGGAGAAAATTGAATTTTTAGGAATGTAAGATGACAGCACTAGAAACGGTCACATTCAATCACCGTCGAAACTGTAACAATCCAGTTGATCGAACTGATGCAGTACTTTTTCACATATTTACTACGGTCTAATTGATCGAGTTGTTGTCGTCTAGTTCCTCAGCAATACCGTAGTCTAGTTGATCAAACTGCTACAGTACTTTTCCACATAACTACTACAGTCAGTTGATCGAACTACTATAATCCAGTTTCACAGCAACATCTGCTGGCCAGTTGACCGAACTGCCGCAGTCCCTTTTAATTCCTACAGTCCAGTTGGTCGAACTGTTGTAGTTCGATTTTCCCCAAAACTGTTTCGATACAGTTTTACTCACCACTGCTTCAACCTAGTTTTATATATAACTGTTACACTACAACTGATCGAAGCTGCCGAGATACAGTTCCATGGAAACTGTCTTCAATCCAGTTTTTGATTCAACTGGTGCATTCCAGTCCCACAGAAAAATGTAGTTACTAAGTCGAGACGAGACGCTAAGGCGACTATACTAGCCAATCGTCGCTGGAAAACACCAACATAGCTAGTGGGCATCCTAATCACCTCATAAATGAAGTCGCAATAACATTTTTAATATGGTAAGTATACAATTTACATATTTTTGCATCTTTACATATATTCATGCATACTTTTGTTCAGTAGGACACCTTTAATGTGGCGAGTATTTTCTCACGAGGGGATGCACACATTTCAATTCTACGCGCATCAGGAATAGTGGGATTGGCCCCCCGCGCGAATTCCGGATAGCAGACATCTTCAAAATCCCATGCGCGAGCAAAATGCAGCAAGGCAGTGCGAGCATTGAGCAGCATGACAATCACTATCTTCTGAGGGCGAGTTCCATCTCACTTCAATGTGACTGAGTAGCACTTGGGGGCGAGATATGTAACACCTCATGGTCTGAAATAACTCTTTTGGGGCAAGCTGTGTAACACTCCATACACTTGGGGACGAGTTACATAGCACCTAATTGCAATGCGAAATTAAGCTTCGGAAAATCGAAACTTCAGGTAACCCGAACTTCTTAATCCTCCAACGAGTTGCAGGATTAAGAGGGGGCGAGCATACACCATAATATTTTTTCGCAATTATTACAATCAGTAATGTTAAATTGCTATAGTTATGTTAATTGAATTATTGTACTCCAGTTCAAAAGAAATTGTTGCACTCGGTTGGACGCAACCGATGCAGTCCAATTTTGCCTGTAAATTATGTACTCAGTTGGACGCAACTGATTCAGTTTGGTTCCACTCAGTTGGACGCAACTGATGCTATATAGTTTTATTTGTAACTGTTACACCTAGGTTTATCGAAATGTTTAAGTCCAGTCCCTCAGAAACTGCTGCAGTCCAGCTTTGTTTGTATTCCTGCAGTCCAGCTGATCGCAGCTGCTGCAATCATGTTCGCATCTCCTACAGTCCAGCTGATCGCAACTGCTACAGTGAGGCTCGTCTTTCCTGCAGTCCAACTGATCGTAGCTGCTGCAGTGTAACTCTGCTCATTGTTGATGCATTCCAGCTGATCGCAGCTGATGCAGTCCAGCTATGCTCGCAGTTCCTGCAGTCCAGCTGACCGCAGTTGCTGCAGTGAGGCTCGTAGTTCCTGCAGTCCATCTGAGTCCATCTAGCCGCAGCTGTTGCAATCTAGCTCATCGTTCCTGCAGTCCAGCTGACCGCAGCTGCTGAAGTGAGGCTCGTGGCTCGCAGTTCCTGCAATCCAGCTGACCGCAGATGCTGCAGTCTGGCTCGTCGTTCCTGCAGTCCAGCTGACCGCAGCTATTGCAGTGAGGCTCGCAGTTCCTGCAGTCCAGCTGTCCGTAACTGTTGCAGTCTGGCTCGTCGTTCCTGCAGTCCAGCTGACCGCAGCAGCTGCAGTGAGGCTCGCCGTTCCTATAGTCCAGCTGATCGCAGCTGCTGTAATGCACGATGCTGTTGTATTCCAACTGATCACAATTGATGCAGACCAGCTTCACTCAATTCTGTTACCGCTCATTTCCAACATCACTCCGCTCAAGCATCACGCTTTTATTACAAAACAGTTCAGCTTTCAGTCCTGATTTTGCATGCAACAGTGGTTCATGCTCAACTGTTTCACGTTGATCTCCCAGTCACAATAGCCTCGCTTGGGGGCGTCTTGATTGTGATTTCCGCAAACTACAAGGGAAGTTCTCCAATCACCTTAACATCAATAATCCGCACTTGGGGGCGAGTTTTATCATTGACTAAGGAAAACGAAATTTTCTTACACCCAACAAGTTGGAGGTTAAGAGAGGGTGATGTTTGTACCATAAGTAAAAATACCACTTAATGGGCCCGATTGATACTTGAATCATCTTTTGATCCTCATCCAAGCCCGCTAACCAGTCAACCAAGGCAGCCCACCAGTCTGCACAGACCGGTCAATGGTCAAAGTCGGTCAACTGTCAAAGTTAACGGTCGGTCAATGGTCAAAGTCAAACGTCAGTCAACTATCGAAGTCAGTCGCACCCCTAGCCAATTTTCAGTCTTGTAGCCAGCAATGTTGCTAACCAATTCCCAGCCAAAAACTCATCCGCCATGCCAACCAGTCTCCACCCATGTTGCCAGCCAGCCACCATCCACACTGCCAGCCATTATGCCTGTCAACCATCAATCCAGTCTGCCAGTATGCAGAATTTATCATGGAAGCATAAATGTGCAGTTCCATGCAGAGTTGAATTCCAGCAGTTTCAACCATGCGAATTGAATTTCAGCAGTTCCAACCATGTGGTATTGATTTCAGCAGTTTCAGCCATGCAGTCCTAATTGCAGCAGTTTCAGCCATGCGGTATTGATTCCAGCCGTTTCATCCATGCAGAGTTAATTTCAGTTGTTTCATACAGAATTGAAGATGGAGGCATGAATGAGCAGTTAATGTAATTTATGTGAATAATTGAAATTAGATATAAAACTGTATAAATAGGGAGGAGCAGAAAGGATTAAGGGGGTAGCGAATATGAGAGAAAAACATACTCTGTAATATAAAAATCAATAAAATATTTCTCCCCAAGGGGATTCGTCCGTGGACGTAGGAAAACAATGCAGAACCACGTTAAACCTTTGTGCCTCTTTATTTGCTTTCCAATCCGTCCCCAGACCCTAATTCACACCAAACTACCCATTCATCGTGTTTCATGCCCAAAAGTAATTTTGGGTACAAACAACAATCCTATTGAGTTTGGTTAAGTCTAAACATTTGTATCAAGTAAACACACTTCGTTGTTGTATTGTATCGATCTCATATCCATAGACAATCACACGAAGTGTGAACCGATTTTTTGTATTGTCTCGACTCAGTCTATAGACAATCACTTTCGGAGAAAGGACTTATAGGAAGGAAAATTTATAGATTGATGTATATTTGGGTACACTCGCCTTTTTCACTTGGTATCATTGGAATCACAACAAAATATTACTCCACGGGTTGGTTCTTGTTCCTCTCTTCTTTGCAATTCCGAAATTTCACCATTAACGTATGTTCGTGTACCAAGAAATGTTCTTGAATGATCTAATCATCATTTTGGAATATTAAACGGTTCGGGTATCCGAGTAAGTTCTTTTTCTTCCCTTGTGTTTCTCTTTTCAACAATGGCATATAGGAAGAGGACTAGTCTTTGTGAGAGCTCAAGTGGTCAAGATGGTGATAATACTTATTATGATCCCAATATTCGTGCTAGGTTTTTTAACCCTGCTGGTTGTGACCTCTATTTGGCGTATAAGAACAAACAACCTATTTTCGAAATATACTATAATGCTTATGATATTGAGGTAGAGAACTTGTGTGATTTTTTCAAAAATCACACATGGGGTTTAATTCTCAAACCAATGGGTACTGCTCACATTGGTATGACTGCACAATTTTATGCAAACATTCATGACACGGACCCGGACAATTGCATGTTTAAGACTATTGTAGCAGATAAAATTTTCTTTGTGAATCGTCATGTTATTACATACCTGTTGAATGTGTCTCATATTGGCAGTGTCTGATTTTATCCTCCTGAGAATGAAAGGTTGACTCCAGAAGTGATGCCAAATCGTCTCCTTAATAGAGACGTCTCTCGGAGAGATGGCAAGATTGATGTTCATGGTATTGAGTTGCTTCTCAAGGTTGCTGGAAAACTAATTGTGACCAACATGATGCCGAGCAATATTGACAAAATTTTATGGACCAGGTCTCTTGCTGAATTGGTCTGTTATATTGTTGAAGGGAGATACATTGATTTATGTGGACTTATTGTTAATCAGATGATATGTGTGAAACAGATTTTAGGAAAACTCCAGGCTTTTCTTGTCTCATTTCAAGGATTTGCAGTCATTTTGGCATCACTCCTTTTGGATCCGATCTTGGAGGTCCAAAAGTCCTGACCATGTCAAGCATCGAAAAAATGAAGCAACCTTCAAATAGAGCCTCAGCAAGTACTTCTGTAACTGCAAAATCTGAACTTGTACGTCTTCAACATGAAGTTGGGTGCATGAGAGAGTAGTTGGAATATGCTGAAGCAGAACATCCTGATCTGATTGGAAAATTTGATAAAAATTTTATCGCTTATTATGAGATGATTGAGTAATCTCCGTATTTGCAATTTCTGTTGCTTGATTTATCTGTTAAACTTCTTATGATTAACTTATTATCTGTTATCTTTTAATAGTTGTAATAACCTTAATGGTATTTTAGCCTTGAATGATTTTATCTATCAATTAAATTGCTAAATGTGTTAAATTCATAAGAAGTACAGATGAAAATCTCAAAAGTTTAGTCTACCATATGTCTTTATGAAAATATTGATAAAAGATAGAATGAACTTTTGACAACAAAAGTTAAGCCTATTACTCCCTCTGTTCCACTTTAGATGAGTGTTTAGGGTTATTTTTTTGTTCCACATTACTTGATAGTTTTCATATTTTCACCACAAAACTACCCATAATACCCTAACATTTTGTCTTGGAACCCTAAGTTCATTTTTAAATACACTAATAGCAATTAATGTTTGAAGACTTTTCTCAAGGGCATAGATATAATTTTTTTATATCTCTCTCTATTTCTTAAACTACGTGAAAACTCTCAAAACGTCATCTAAAGTGGAACGGAGGGAGTATGTCATTATGCAAATATTGATGGAAGATAGGATGAACTTTTGTTTATAAAGATTAAGTCTATTACATGTATCTATGCAAATATTGATGAAAAATAGAATGAATATTTGAATATTCTGCAGTATTGATCTTTCCCTGATCCACATCTTTGTGTAAGTACTGTGTGGATCTGTAAGTTCTCTTATGTTGATCATTTCTGATTAAATTAATCACAGGTTCTCTTGTGGTTAATTTAATTGAGTATTTTGGATACAAATTCATGTTTCATGTGATTTGTTAATGTCCAAATAAATCCTTCTTTTCTTGTGAAAGTAAGGTCGCTCTTGTTGTTATTTCAGGAATGACATTTTATGGGGGAGAGTTCTTAATTGAACTTGTGCTTAATTGCCAAATCTTTGTGGGGAGTGCGGCTGTGGAATATAATAGGGGTTATCTTGTATCTTTATAAACTCCTTGATGAATGCATTTAGTTTCGGCTATATGATTGTATCTAAACAAAGTTGATATGTTGTTCTCTTTTGGTCATGAAGTATCTCTATGGAAATTTCATTAGGATCCCACTAGTTTTCGTACCTTTGCTAACTTTTATTGACAAAAAGGGGAGAATTAATGTGTAGTTCACACTACAAATACATATGGTTTACGAATCATTATGTCAGGGGGAGTTGTTTTCATGTGAGATGAAGTATTGACTAAGGGGGAGTGATACATATCACCATAGTATTGTTGTCAAAGTTGTGATACAATTGGACTTTGATGTTGTGTAATAATAATATGACACTGTATAACAATGATTGAGAGCAACTGTTTTCTCATTGTTATAGCTATGGATCTTCAACAACTATGAAAAAACGGATATCTAACCACCACACCCAATATTTCGCTTAGCAATCTGTATGGACAAACTCCAATATACTTTCGAGAGAATCGACTAGATAGTCAGACTCAATCTCAAGAAAAGTATATCCAAGAGTTGTATCTCTGTTTCACAATATAATCAGTAAATCAAACAGATAGAAATCCGCGAGCCTGATTATTATGTGAAATAACTTAAACGGTACCAAAGACCAATGTTCAAGTGTCAATCAATATAATCAACAACCAAAGGTTGGATTCTCTAATTGATTGAACTACGCACAACTTGTGATATTTTTCTATTATATATATAACAAAATATAATGGAAAAGAAATAACATAGACACCAGGAATTTTGTTAACGAGGAAACCGCAAATGCAGAAAAACCCTGGATCTAGTCCAGATTTGAACACCACATTGTATTAAGCCGCTAAAGACACTAGCCTACTACCAAGTTAACTTCGTACTGGAATATAGTTGAACCCTAATCAATCTCACACTGATCAATGTACAGTTGCGTTCCTTACACCTCTTGAACCATGCCGGATTCTGCGCACTTGATTCTCTTAGCTGATCTCACCCACAACTAAGAGTTGCTACGACCCAAAGTCAATGACTTGATAAACAAATCTGTCTCACACAGAAAAGTCTATTGTATAGGTAAATATGTCTCCCACAGATATACCTATGAGTTTTGTTCCGTCTTTTGATAAATCAAGGTGACCAGGAACCAATTGATAAACCAGACTTATATTCCCGAAGAACGGCCTAGTAATATCAATCACCTCACAATAATATTAATCAATTAACGAAACAAGATATTATGGAATCACAAACGATGAGACGAATATGTTTGTGACTACGTTTCAATCTTGCCTATCAGAGAATAAGTCTCGAGCAAATCTCAAATAAGATAATACTTAATCACGATAGAAAATAGCAAGATCAGAACACGCAACTACAGATAAATAGTTGGGTCTGGCTTCACAATCCCAATGAAGTCTTTAAGTCCTTAACCTACAAGGTTTCGTGAAAAACTTAAGTTTAAAGGAGAATCGACTCTAGTCGCAACTAGTATCACACAAGAGGTGTGGGGATTAGGTTTACCAGTTGCTAGAGTTCTCCTTTATATAGTCTTCAAATTAGGGTTTACAATCAATGTTACCTTGGTAACAAAGCATTTAATATTCACCGTTAGATGAAAACCTGATTAGATTCAAGCTAATATCTTTCAACTGTTAGATCGAACTTAGCTTGTTATACACAAATGAAATGCACCATCATTTAGATAAAGGTAACCATACCTAAACGTGTACACTTAGTTGGTTCAACAATTGTTAACCAATGCTTAGCCATATGAGCACTTTCATATCAACCTTATTCATCTTTATCATAACTGGTTCAAATGACTCAAATGAAACTAGTTAGAGAGTTGTTCAATTGTTTATATCCCCATAAAAGTATACAAGACACAATTGAAGCAAAATCGATTTTGATTCACTCGAATCATTTCATGAACATTATAGCCACGGTTTGCAAAGGATTGCATTCCTTATTATATAAATGTATTAGTTCATGAACAAACCAATTTTAGAACATAACCTACTTAAGTATGCAAATGGGTACGCATACCTAAGTAGCCGGACTGCGTTTGGTTACGCTAGTACGCGTATGGGTACGTATTACACTTCCAAACTCCAGAAAAAATTCATGGAACTAGAACCTCCGCCAGTACTCGTATGGGTACGCATAGTTAGTTCCCGGACTTCCAACAACCAACCAGTACATGAACGGGTATGCATACCATGGTTCCCGGTTTTGGATTTTACGTAAATGTGAATACACACTATATTTATATCCAATCATGGTTAAATAATCTAAACCCTAATTTCAATCATTGAAATATTCTTGGAAAACGACAAGAGCTGTCTCACACAAATTATTAGCTTCAAAGCAATTTTCAAGTGATCGAATGATCAATATGAAACATTTTGAGTTTACATCAAATGATTGTCTCACACAAATCATGTAAGATGTTACAAGGCGATTTTCACATGATCATCTTTTAACTTTTGTCAAGAATAAAATATGAACTTGGTTAAAGCGAAAGCTTACAAACACATATTTCAAAAAATGGATAAGCGAGATAAACTCGGCTTGAAATACCAAATGTGTATAATTGAAGTCTATATAGCAATACGACTTTTTGTCTCAAATAGGAGATAAAGTAGATAGAATTTTGAGTGATAGATGAGTTCAAATCTCCACATACCTTTTGTTGATGAAGTTCCACAAGTTACCTTGAGTAGTTCTTCGTCTTCTTTCGATGAACGTTGTGAAGTCTAAAGCTCAACTACACTAGTATCCTAATTCGATACTTAGCTATAAGTAGACTAGAAATCAAGACTTATAGTTTTGGAAACTAAACTTGACAAACAAGCTTGAGATAGCAACGCTTGCGAGTTCCACCAAGCAGTGCTCTAACAAACTATGATGCTGAGTTGAACACATTCATAATCACTGGAGTACTTGGAAGTGACGAAGATTTTGAGTAATGTTGAAGAACCAATGAAACAAGCATTTGGATTGAGAGCTACAAAGTTTATTTATTTAATATGTATTAATAGTTTTGTCAGTAAAATTGACAAAGGGGGAGATTGTTAGTGTACTGCTCGGTCGAAATCGCAAGCGTTGCTATCTCAAGCTTGTTTTCAAGTTTGGTCGTCCAAACTATAAGTCTTGATTTCTAGTCTACTTATAGCTAAGTCTCAGATTATAATAGAAAGTGTAGTTGAGCATTAGACTTCACGGCGTTCATCGATTGAAAATGAAGAACTACTAAGGGTAGCTTGTGGAACTTCATCAACAAAAGGTATGTGGAGACTTGAACTCATGTATCACTCAAAAGTCTATCTACTATATCTCCTATTTGAGACAAAAGTCTGTTGATGGTGGATTTTCATTTAAAGGCTAAAATTGTAAAAGCCAAAAAATTGTGCGCCAACATCTTGTAAGAGATAAGGCCATTAACAAGTGATGGATACTCCTTCACTTTATCAATTCACCAAGAATGGAGCATGTGGAAACAATCCCATTCTGTGAATAAAATACACGAAATTCATCCAGGTTGGAGCATGTAGCAACAATCCCATATACCCTGTGAATTTCCAGAGATTATTAATTAATGCGCAACAGCCTTGTATTTCCTGTACTCATTATCAGTGTGGCATGAAGACTGAGTGTTGCTCTTAGCGGAGCAACACGAACCTCCAAGCATTATAATGAAACCATGTACCAAATACCCGTACAGGATGAACTCTCGGTGTGTGTTATACTAGCCCGATTGAGCCAGTCTCGGTGTGTTATACTATCCCGATTGAGCATCCAGATAAAATCTTTAAAATAGACTAACAAGCCAACTTCGTCCCGTCTAGATATGATCACGACCATCCAACTCCACCAGCCTGATTGGATGGCCCAGATCGATTCCATCACCCCCAAGCAGGTATGGAATGCCTGCCGAACCAACGCGAAACCCGTGTGGTCGGCCTCCCTTGGCCTAGCTTGCCAAAACGTCCAAACCATAGCAATATGGATGGAAAACCCTAAATTAGGGTTTGCGGCACATTACATGTGTCGCAAAATAGCCTCAACCATCCATCTTCGCAGGTATAGATGGAGGGTGCAGATGTAGATTCAAAGGTCACGGAGTATGTCAATACAATCACCTCAGGCCCGCCTACATACCTGACCAATCGGTCAGGACCAACCATGGTTGGTCATTCCAAATCGTGTGCATGAATGGAGCATGACGCACAGATTTGAAATCCAAAAATTAGGGTTTTGAATCACGAGCGTCCATCTTCTCCGGCACGAATGGAGGGTCCGAGATTAGATCAAAGCAGCTCCGGTCATGTCAACATGACCACCATGGACCCGTCTATCCCCTCACCTAATCGGCCAAGGCATTCCATGCATGTCTATCCCCAAATCGTCCACTCCAACATGCGTGGTCGCACCTCCCAAGCTGCAAATTAATCTCAACCACTCGATTTCTCCGGACGAATTGGGTGGCTTAGATCGCGTTTTCATGGGACGGTAAGACATAGGCGTGACCACCAGCCTACCATATACACGTTGGAGCAGTCGACCAAGACCGACCAAGCCCGGTCATTTTGGAATGCCCGCCCGAAGTTGGTATGGGATACGGCTTTTGCGGCACTAATCTTCTGTTTCAATTCGATCTCGACCACTCAACTTCGCCGGACGAATTGGGTGGCCTAGATCACGTTTTTATGGGATGGTAGGTATAAGCGCCTACACCATCACGCCATCTACACAAAGGTATGATCGGCTAGTCCAGGATAGTTCCCTAAGTATGGTTTCGGTCAGAGTGAAGAGCAGTGCTTGCACACCTCCTTCGAAACCCTAATTCCACCAAGTGTCACAGATGAGTGTCTTAAAGATCATCTCATCCGTCCAACTTCACCAGCTCGGTTATATAGCCCTGGTCAGGAGTTAACTAGTCAGTGCAGGGTCATGGTGATCACCATCCACCACTCTACCACACCATGTGGTCGGTCAAGGAAGGGTTTGCATGCGCAACTTCGAAACCATGCTGGATATACTCAATGCAGTACCTTCATAGTATATACACGATACTTCACAAGTATCAATTTCCTTCATGGGTTTTGCTTTCGGGCTATTTTCTCCTCCCGAACGAGCTTAAAACCTAAATACTCCCGCGTTGGGAGATAGGAGATTCTTTTCCGTATGGAATGGAGTAGGGCTGCACAGGAACCGTCCCGTCCCATGGAACCGTACCGGAACCGCAGGTACCGTCCCGGAACCGTAGTAAGCCGGGACAAGTACAAGTACCAAAAGATGGTATCGTGCCTAGAGTAGGTACAAGTAACGGTTCTAGGCTATTCCCGTCCCGTACCGTACTGAGAATCTCTAGCCATTGATATTAAGGTTAAATCCTAGCCGTCGATAATAAGGGTTATACCCTTTCTCCATCGCATTCTCCTCATTTTCCACGATCAAAGACAAAAGCACAGTTTGGATTCTTAGTAGTTTAATAGCGGACCATACGATGGAATGTAGCTTTGAAGTAGTATTAATACTTGGAGCACAAATCATGCGGGTGTGTTTCTTCCAGGAGATATGTCCTACCCAAGTAAGCTCCCTTTCGTGAAGAATGACCATAGTTTGTTCAATATATTCATGTAGAAAGATAAAATCCTTCACGTGCTTCATGTCCAACTCGGGAAAGCTTATCATGTATGATGAATCGATACGAGCACACTCTGTACCTCCAGAACCACTCAAGTCATCATCGGCTCCTAAACTAGACATCACTTTTCCTCTCTCGTAGTAGTTTTCAAATTTATTTGGAAATATGAAATTGAGTAGAGCTGCTTTATTGTTTCCAAACTCAGAAAACAGAAAACTACTTAACTGTGACTTCTCCTTACGGTCTTCAGTACAGTAGTATGCAAATATGTTGTAGGTAAAGAACCGGAACCGTCCCGTCCCATTCCCGAGTTAAACAGGTACAGGTACCGTCTCGTCCCGTAATGCACGGGTACAGGTATAGGTAAAAAGTACAGGTACCGGCCATAGGGAGGTACAGGTACTGATCTAGGCAAAAACCCGTACCGTCCCGTACCTTGTGCAGCCCTAGAATGGAGGGGCAGACCATCAAAATCCGAGTCTGTACTAGAATTCTACAACGATTCTAGTAAGGGGCGCTAATTAGGGTTTCTAGTGCAACAATCAACGGTTTCCCCTCCTCTTAAGATGCAAAATCTCGACCGTCTAAGGTCACCAAGCTAGCAAGTTTCCCGAGCCTGACTTGCCAACAACATGCAACATGTTTTCCAAAAACATTAGAGACATCAATCATGTCACAAACTGTGGGATACATACTGGGGTATTGGTCTGGCGGTTTACAGCGTGCAGCGCACAACGCGCCATCATAAGAACGTGTCAGGAAGTCATGGACGGTTAGTGATGATGGGAGAAGTGGGCAAGCCTGGTCATGTGACACCAACACACTACTCCACTACTCCATCACTCCACTTTCTCCACTTCCCACTAGATACGAAGGTTAGGCTAAAGGACTTGTATTAATAGGTTCTCCGCCCTATTTTCAACAAGAACACAGGTCCAGACAACATAATCAAGTATTGATACAATCGTATTCAAACACCGGAACTGATAGATTACATCTTGCAAGCCAGTTAATCAGCTTTCTGATACAAGTCCTGCATAGCCAACGCCTTCACATTCTCAACACCTTCTTCGCTTCCCTCCCTAAGATCAACCCCATCTCCTTCACTTTGTGACCGAAACAAGTCTGGAACAGCCATTTTTTGGTTTAGGCCGGACTTGCACAGATTGATCTCTCAAATCTATAAGCACTCACCGTGCAGTGCATTTGTTTTAGGTTTAAATTCATTCCTCATCCACACCCCAAATTACCAAAATTAGCAGGAATAGTTTTCACCCATAAACAATTGGCGACCATAGTGGGAGGTTGATCTCTTGGTCGTAAAGTTAATTTCTTCGAAATCCGATTCGATTTTCTCAACTTCAAAAAGGGTAGATCTTAGAACCAATTTAATCAACAATTCATTTCAAGATGGTGGGACTCAGGTCTGGATCATCAATCAATTCTGATGGAGCTAGTGTGGATAACACTCCCGGTGTCGATGTACCTGTCAGTGGAGATACCGTGGTCAATACATCTCGTGGAGCCGTCAATTCTATCACCAACACTAGCGGAGCAGGAGATATTCTAGTAGGTGTAACGCCTCCCATCACCAGAGCCAGAGCAGCCGCGAATCCCGGCATCTCCTCAAGTGTAATGCCTCCGGTAGTCACCAGAGCAGCAACTTCCACTCCTTTATCAAGACGAGGAGTCGGAGGCACGAGAGGAGGACCATCTCCCATTACCATTGCAGATTTGATGGAGAAGCGGGAAGTTCTTGCTAAGACTCAAACGGATATGGCCGCAACTCAGAAAGAGGTACTCACTTTTCTTAAGACAATTAACTAATCGATTTCCATGAGAGCCGCGACAGCCCCTATAGCTAACAAGGAACGCATTCAACGCACCAGAGAAGATACTTCAGCGGTGCGGACCTACATGGACCTGATCAAAGAAGCGACATCAGATATGAGCAGTCCTGTCATGGAGACTCCTACACTGGGGACTTATCCTCACAACGATCCTCCTCAAGTCAATAGTTTCACTATGAACCAGAGGCCGGTGGATCGGGAAGCGGTTTCTCTAGTGGAAAGTTTATGCAAACTTTCACACCTCTCGAAGAATCAGCGCGCGGAGACATTTTGCTGCAATCAACCAGAGGAAGGTCACAACTGTGCCATACATGTCACTGCACACATCAAGGATTCAGAGTTCAAAATGTCCCTTATCGACACAGGAGCGTCTTCGAATGTGATTACTCTCAAGACTCTCAAGACATCCAAGGTTCTCTCAGGCAAGGTCGTACGGAAGCCTACCACAATGATGGACTTCAAGGGAAACCAAACCAGCACATACGGGAGAAGCTCCACGGAAAGAATCAGACAAGTTCGTTGCATCCCACTCCCCACGTGGGCATAAATTTAGGAAGAAGACCGGCTTGCATCATTGAGGGCTAGTACCCACGATGCATCTTTGCTGACAAAGCATTCTTCTCCATCCTGTGAAGCCACGACCCACGTTCACACGAAGAGGGAACGAACTTTTATGGAGAGTCGTAACCAGAAATGGAAAATGGTACACCGATGCTGCCATTATAAATTAGCAGGGGAGACTGTTACCCAGTCTCTCACCCAATGGAATGCTACAACAGCAACAAAACACAAGAACAAATGCTAGATGCTCCACAATAGCTGCAAGGTGGCACCAACTCCACAACTAATGAGATTGAAATCGTTGAGGAATCTCCAAAGCCTATCTCCATCCGCTCAACCTTATGTACGGATAGACGCACAAATATCGTGGAACTTCTCAAAGAGTACCAGGACATATTCGCTTGGAGATATGAAGAAATGCTGGATTGGTCACCCATCATCTACATGTCATACCTGGATCCAAGTCGGTTAAACAGTTACAGTTCAGACACGAGGAAAATGGATAGATCAGGTGCTGCATAGAGACTTGAACAGGTGCTGCTCCAAAAAACGATCCTCCTCTACCTAACATCGACATGTTAGTAGATGCAACCAGCGGACATGGCATATTCTCCTCCATGGATGGATGTAGCGGCTACAACCATATAAGGATGTACGAGAATGACGCAAGTAAGATAGCTTTTCGAACTCCTCTCTTAAATTTTTATTATACCATACTTCCATTTGGTTTTAAGAATGCCGGTGCAACGTATCAACGCTCTGTGACGACAATCTTCCACTGGAGCCGATACCTCAAGGGATCAACCTCGATAAGATAACGATATACATGCGTCATATCGAACAAGATCTGGGCGAGTGATCGTTGTTGTATGCGTCAAAAATAATTTACACTTTCTCACTACTCAAAATATAAATATAGCAAGGGCAAGAAAGGATCGATCCCACAGAGAGGTCTAGGTTGTCTCGTTGTTTCGGTTTCCTATAAAATACCGGGAGTTTTATGATTTTTATATACTAGAATAAAATAAAAGCAAGTAAAGAAATAAGCAAACAAATCAAATAGAAGAGATATTGGTTAAGGTTTCATCTTCATTCACAAATATGTTTTCTTCACAATAATTAGAATTGATATTTTAATCTCAACTTTTATCAAAAGCCCTAGAATATCTTGATCGCAAGAATATCCCGCTAATCTCCTTTTGTCATCAACAAACACATTAAAAGATGCGAATATGAGTTCTATCTAAAAGAACAACCTAACGTGTAAAAGCACTAATTAAGTTTAATTCCCAAGATGCATTAAATTCTATGAAATCAGGCCAATCAAAGCAATCGAACGTGGAAAGCGCACTAATTCAATTTAACAAAGGTTATAATTCACATACGATCATAAGAATATATCACTACAAACCATAATCATATTTATGCTACTTGCATTCAAGGAGTATCACTTTTACGTATAATAAACCCTAAACTAGCAATAGAGATGAAAACAAACTCAACCGATTCGCGACTCGATCAAACAAGCATTCAAATCATATAACACTATAAATTGTGAATCATAATCGATAAAATATGGAGACAAAACTAATTTATCATATCAAAAACCATATTATGTGAAATCCAATTATTACATAACCAAAAGAAAATTAGGTACTCATATTCATGGAGTTCATAACAAGAAGAAAGAGAAGATTTTTCATATTGCAAACCCTAGAAAAAAGTAGTAGTATTAGATAATTGTTTTGTGCCTAGGCTTCCCTATATATGGAGTTTTGTAACCTCCTCTTGAAAGTTAGGAAACCTAGTAAAATAGGAAAGTGCACCTCCTCTTGAAATTATGTCCCGTGCATTAAACCCCGGACGAAGTGTATTGCCAAAATCTGGCCAAAACTCACGGCCAAGAAATGACTGAGCCACGGCAAAGGCTGCTCATCAAAGTCGTGTAAATCCCAAACAAAGCCCAGCCCATTTAGTCCTCACAATCTGTCATCACGGGATGCCGGGCAGAGCCCACCCATTTAAACTCTTTCACCTGTCGGTATTGATACTCGTGAAGGCGGACAATGGGCTTGCTTCCAGCCCAATTCCGTCGCAGCCGATAAATGGCCTGTCAGTTCCACGGAACTGACAGGGTAAATTATTTCTCTAGCTTACTCATTTCACGACCAGCTTCCCTGAGTTCTCTCCTTCTCGCCTCTATAACCAAGACGTCCCATGCAATACTCAGTGGACTCTCTTCATTCCCTCGACATTCAACAGCAACCCTTGATAATCTACCTTCCATTTCCATTACAAAGAACGATCAACCATCATCATTGCCATCTCCACCGATCGCTGCAGCAGCAACAACAGGCTCGACTCCATCTCTGTTCGTTCAACAAAGACGTTCTCGTCACTCGAGTATCACAAATAATACTTGTGGCAAGATCTCCCCTCAACTCTCTACCAAAATACTTTCTCGATCTCCATCACTTCTGGTCAACTGCCATCGTAACAGTGGCTTCCATACGTACCATGCATGCCATACAGAATTCGATCCAACAGAAGTAGCTTCATTGCTGCCATCATTGTTAACTCAACTGCAGCTCGAGCTCTACCATGCACGTTAACAGCACCATACAGTTCGTCAACTTCTCAATAAATTCGACCAACAACACCGTTGGAGTCCATACTGCAACAAAGCCTCAATCGAGCTCTGATCCTCACCGCCAACAACTTCTTTCTCGTTTCCCCCCTACAAACAGCTTCGAACTTTACTGCCATTTAATCGAACTCTTCCATTACTTCTCATTAAATCTTCACCATCATTACAAACTCTGGCCATAGACTTCACGATACTCATCATATTCCCGCTATCCATTAGTGGCAGAAAACCCATCAATCGTCACTGCCATCAATGGCATTAACCAGTGAGCTACAGATTCCACCGTCTTCATAAAGATTTCAACTCTTCTGAGATTCCTACTTCTCGGTCACCAACAACCTTGAACAACGATCAGCATCGCCATACAATCTTCCATAAATCCATCTCCGGCTTTTAATGGCTATGGCAGCAGCATTTCAACTCGAGCGCAACAACCACAGAACCATCCATCTACGCATTCCGTCACGATGGCATCAAGCCATTTCATTCTCAGCTCTAACAACGCCTTAGCCCATTGTTTCCAGCTCCTACGATCTCTGGCTCTGCCAAAGCCCTATCTCCCATGCAGCACATCTCTTCTGACCAGTTTCTCTCGCCATCGTCACAGCTTACTCTTGCTATCCCCAACTACCAACCACCACCCTTATTAACACGTAACTGTTGTCAATGGCAGCACCAAAACGTCCCATGCATGCAGCTCCTCCATCTTGTCATCGAACTCATCAGCCTCAGCTAGTTGGTTGGCGTCCAACCACTGAATGCCTGCTTCAATCGAATCCTCAATCTTCTTCTTGTCCTCAGCTGAGACATCAGCCCAGTTGCACATGCTGCACCTAGTTGGTGTTTAAGGCCCATCACCAACATCTTTAAGCCCAAATAAGCACACATCTTTAAGCCTAGCACATGTAACCAAAGGGTGTTTAAGCCCATGAGTGCCTCAAGCTTTACTATCAGTTTTGGAAAACCGACAAGGTTAATTTCTTGTTTCGCCCATAAGTTCTTCGTACAAAATCGGAATGACTCCGTTATTGCGCCATTAGCTTCGTCTTTTCGTCCTCTTCAAGGTGATATAAAGAAATTCCGGATTTGAGCGAGTTTCACTCCCTTTTGCTCCAATGACTCCAAAACACCTAATAATACTCAAACTCACACATAAGATACATAATTCACAAGAAAAATAGCAAAGAAAGCATAAACTCTACATAGTAAATACGGTGTATTCTACACCTATCAGCGAGTCACTTTATCAGAGAGTGGTACATGTCTATCATGCTATGTTGGAGAATCTGGGCATCCTCTGGAGCTGTTAAACGCTCATCTACAATGACATATGACCTGATAGAAATAACCAGGCCTTCCCGGTTATGAAGAGCCTCATAATGTTCATAGGGGCATATATCTCACCAACATGCGATACAACCTTCAAACTTCTGTAAGCAGTTCCCTGAAGCAGCAAGAAGAAAACTACCGAGATACAATATCCTGCGCGTCCGCCAACTCCAACTCCAGTACCACATGCACGACTCCCACAATAATGAAACAACTTCCAAGATATTCTTGGCTCGACAACAACCACTATGAACAAACCATGTAAACCACGCTTGGGGACTGAGGATCAGCATGAAGTTCCTTCACCGTCAGTCAAGGACTTCTTCAACACAAGAGAGATGGTCAGTCAAGAAGCATGGAATTCGCAAGGGTAAATCGAACTGAAGAGGAATCCACTTCAACACTCCCTCCAGCAGAATCTACTTCAATGGTCTATTCAAGATCCGCTTCAACGCTCTCTTTGGGACCCACGTTCGCTTCAGAATCCTGCTTCAACACTCTCTCTAGGATCCACCTCAACGTTCGCACATGAAGCCACTTTAACATCCTCTCGAGCCGTTTCAACACTCAATCTAAATCAATAACATGCGCTCTGGTCAAGTTATCTTTGATGTACTCATTGCTCAATATACGTCTCATCCATCCTTCATGAGAGTCCAGTGGAGCATGAGAACCTTGAAGTCGATAGGAGAAGGGTTATCTTGTGGAACAAATATTTTCATATAGTTGAAGGGGCGCGGTGAACAACTCGTCATCAATGTTCAACATATATTTGAAGCTGTAAACACCTCCTGACTTGGCACCATCATTATCCCCAGAAGACATCTCAACAGGAGTTCTTTTCTTTATTCCGCAATAAAAGACAGGAGTCAGTAGTTGTATAAAAGTCTGTGAGATGTGTAGTCACACATGACAGAACACACATTCACGTTGGAGTACACAAGTCTGGTATTGATCAAGTCACAAGTCCGGTATTGCTCCAGTTTCAAGTCCGGTATTGCTCCGGTTTCAAGTCCAAAGTTAATCAAGTCACAAGTACGGTATTACTTCAGTTTCAAGTCCGGAGTTGATCAAGTCACAAGTCCGGTATTGATCAAGTTTCAAGTTTGGTATTGATCAAAGTCATAAGACTGGTATTCGAATAAAGTAGGCGCACGCAGCAGGGCTGGTTTTCATTCGAAACACATGGTCGACGTTCAGTCAGGCATGCGGCAGGTCCCACTTAATACCAGCCCCATATTGGTCGAAGCAGGCACAACCGACCTTAAGCAAAGTAGACATGCAACGGTCCCACTTGATCAGGCACAATCATCCCCATATTGGTCAAAACAGGCACAGCCGGCCCCAAACAAAGCAGGCATATGGCACGCAGTGGACCCAAGTTTAACTGAAGCAGGCGCATGATGAGTCCCACGTTCAACCAAAGTAGGCACGCAGTGGACCCACGTTTAACCAAAGTAGGCACATCAAGCCCACGTTCGATCAAGCAGGCGCAGCAGCCCCACGAACGAAACAGACGTAACATTCCATCAAAGCAGGCAAGACCGACATCATGCTAGGGGAACGCTCGCTTGGACGTCTCTTGAACGTGACATGCTCGAAGGACAGGACGCCCATCTCTCCTGGTAACATCTAACTTTGTCTCGTTAGTTTTATCTTTCACTGTCACCATCTCATGCCTACCCCACAATAGTGTAACCATTATGTGCGAGGTAGGGGACTTAATGTTAATGGTGGATTTTCATTTAAAGGCTAAAATTGTAAAAGCCAAAAAATTATGCGCCAACATCTTGTAAGAGATAAGGCCATTAACAAGTGATGGATACTCCTTCACTTTATCAATTCACTAAGAATGGAGCATGTGGCAACAATCCCATTCTGTGAATAAAATACACGAAATTCATCCAGGTTGGAGCATGTAGCAACAATCCCATATACCCTGTGAATTTCCAGCATTATTAATTAATGCGCAACAGCCTTGTATTTCCTGTACTCATTATCAGTGTGGCGTGACGACTGAGTGTTGGTCTTAGCGGAGCAACACGAACCTCCAAGCATTATAATGAAACCATGTACGAAATACCCGTACAGGATGAACTCTCGGTGTGTTATACTAGCCCGATTAAGCCCCACTCGGTGTGTTATACTATCCCGATTGAGCATCTAGACTGACCGTATTAGTCTTGATATGATCACGACCATCCAACTCCACCAGCCTGATTGGATGGCCCAGATCGATTCCATCACCCCCAAGCAGGTATGGAATACCTGCCGAACCAACGCGAAACCCGCATGGTCGGCCTCCATTGGCCTATCTTGCCAAAACGTCCAAACCATAGCAGTATGGATGGAAAACCCTAAATTAGGGTTTGCGGCACATTACATGTGTCGCAAAATATCCTCAACCATCCATCTTCGCAGGTATAGATGGAGGGTGCAGATGTAGATTCAAATGGCACGGAGTATGTCAATACAATCACCGCAGGCCCACCTACATACCTGACCAATCGGTCAGGACCAACCATGGTTGGTCATTCCAAATCGTGCGCCTGAATGGAGCATGACGCACGACTTTGAAACCCAAAAATTAGGGTTTTGAATCACGAGCGTCCATCTTCTCCGGAACGAATGGAGGGTCCGAGATTAGATCAAAGCAGGCCCGGTTATGTCAACATGACCACCGTGGAACCGTCTATCCCCTCACCTAATCGTCCAAGGCATGCCATGCCTGGATATCCCTAAATCGTCCGCTCCAACATGCATGGTCGCACCTCCCAAGCTTCAAATTAATCTCAACCACTCGATTTCTCCGGACGAATTGGGTGGCTTGGATCGCGTTTTCATGGGACGGTAAGACATAGGCGTGAACACCAGCCTACCACCTACACGTTGGAGCAGTCGACCAAGACCGACCAAGCCTGGTCGTTTTGGAACGCCCACCCGAAGTTGGTATGGGATACGGCTTTTGCGGCACTAATCTTCTGTTTTAATTCGATCTCGACCACTCAACTTCGCCGGACGAATTGGGTGGCCCAGATCACGTTTTTATGGGATGGTAGGTATAAGCGCCTACACCGTCACGCCATCTACACACAGGTATGATCGGCCAGTCCAGGATAGTTCCCTAAGTCTGGTTTCGGTCAGGGTGAATAGCAGTGCTTGCGCACCTCCTTCGAAACCCTAATTCCACCAAGTGTCGCAGATGAGTGTCTTAAAGATCATCTCATCCGTCCAACTTCACCAGCTCGGTTATATAGCCATGGTCAGGAGTTAACTAGTCAGTGTGGGGTCATGGTGATCACCATCCACCACTCTACCACACCATGTGGTCGGTCAAGGAAGGGTTTGCATGCACAACTTCCAAACCATGCTGGATATACTCAATGCAGTACCTGCATAGTATACACACGATACTTCACAAGTATCAATTTCCTTCCTGGGTTTTGCTTTTGGGCTGTTTTCTCCTCCCGAACGAGCTTAAAACCTAAATACTCCCGCGTTGGGAGATAGGAAATTCTTTTCTGTATGGAATGGTGTAACCAGTCCTGGTAATTGGACGATCCTAGTAATTGGCGTAATCGATCCTAGTAATTGGTGTGACCGTTCACAAAAGAGTATGTAATCGATCCTTATAATTGGTGTAACCGGTCCTGGTAATTGGTGTAACTGATCCTGGTAACTGGTGTGACGATCACAAGTAATACCATGAGAATATGGTAACCGGCCCTGGTAATTGATGTAACCGATCCTAGTAACTTATATAACCGGTCTCAATAACCATATTAAGGTAGAACCGATCCTTGTGTTTGGTAGAACCATAAACCCATGATTAGTGTTTGATATTTGATCAATCACATAGTTCTTGAAAATCAGATGAACCATCTCTAAACTTGTTTGGAAGTGTGGTATTATCGGTTCCAAGATTGTAAATATGAAAAAGGATTTACAAAGAAATAAGTTGTCGACATACTTTGAACATGTTCAGTAACTCTTATCTTTTATTATTCAAAGATATTTCTTAATAACTCAAGGAGATCCTGGACCGAAATAAGCTGAGAATCTTTTAATTAAGGTTGTTAATTTTTATATGCTTTTAATTACCAACAATTAAAATGCATATCTCTGGAAAATAAAAATTGGTAATGTGCATTTACTAATTGGAGATTTTCTAGCAAGATTTCGGTTATTTTTGGAAAGAGGATTTCTAGGAATTATGAAAACCCGTTTGGAAATATATTGCATATCTTAAGAATATTCCGGTTTTGGAAATTCCTTGGTGTCCAAACTTCCTTGGTCTATAAATACCCAAGTTTGCATTTCGATCAAACTATCCTAAGAGGCAGCAAAACTACCTTGTTGTGTTGTTACTGGTGGAGCAGTCTATTCGGGGAGGAAAGTACCCTAATTAGGCGAAATCTCTTACGACCGCTCATTTAAATACTTCCGTGGGATCAAGAAGCTCTACAAGTATTGTTGGTGGGAAACTAGATAATTGTAGTATTATTAGTTTTTGATTTGATTTGATTGACTAACGGTTCTTGAACTTTGATTGCACCTAGTTTTTTTATGCTCGAGAATCTTCCCTTGTGATATAAGATTCACTCAAACTACATCGAAGTTTTGACGGGAGATCTTTAGACTGTTTGTAGATCCAAAGACGTCTTGTGATAATCCATTGTTAACAGACTTATGTATGTGATTTATCACAAGAGATTCAAGTTTTGGTGTGCATGTGTTTATTGAAGATTTAAAGACGAAGAAGATTTCTGATTTAGGTTTATAATCTTTGGTGTGCACAAAACTTGATCGGCTGGGATCCAACTATAATCGGTTTATCTTTGATATACTTGATTGATTAGTTACGTAGATCGACATCAGTATTTAGTATCTTGGTAAATCCTATTACTTATTGCAAAATATAAACTCGTCTACTTTGGTAGTTGTTGATTAGATAGATCTAAACCCGACAAATTAGTTTATTGGATTAAACAGAAGAGCCTTTGTCTAACTAAGATTGTATAGAGTTGTTACCGAACATATTTGTTGTTCCTTTACTATTTGGAATATGAAACAAAAGGAATTGTTCCAGTGCGTACACTTATTGAATGTCGGAAGCGCAGGGATACTGAAGAAACTAGGTGAACTATAGGTTTAGTTTCTTGGTCTCAACTATACGAAGTTGGTGTGATTCTGTATAACGGATTAATTCTGAAAGTATTCAATTTTGGACTAGGTCCCAAGGTTTTTCTGCATTTGCGGTTTCCTTGTTAACAAAATCTTGCTGTGTCATTTACTTTTGTTTTTCGCAATTATAATTGTTGTTATTATAATTTAAAGTAAATTACACAAACGTTAACTTCGTATTACTTGATAGTGATCCTATAGAGTTTGGTTAAGTCCAAACCTGTTATCAAGTAATATTGTATTGTCTCGATCTCGTATCCATAGACGATCAAACAAAGTGTGAATACCGATTCGTTGTATTGTCTCGACTCAGTCCATAGACAATCACTTTCGTTAAGAGGACTTATAGGTGGAAAAGTTTAAGATTGTGGTATATTTGGGTACCCTCATCTTTTCAACCATAACTAGTTCAAATGACTCAAATAAAACTAGTTCAAGAGTTGTTCAATTGTTTATCATACAAGTATACAAGACATAATTGAAGCAAAATCAATTTTGATTCACTCGAATCAAGGTCATGAACATTATAGCCACGGTTTTCAAAAGATTGCATTCCTTATTATATAAATGTATGTATTAGTTCATGAACAAGCCGATTTTAGAACATTATCCACTCAAGTATGCATATGGGTACGCATACCTAAATGGCCAGACTAAGTTTGGGTTCACCAGTACGTGAACTGGTGCGCATACCTTCTAAACTCAGCAGAAATTCCCGGAACTGAACCTCACGCCAGTATGCGTAACGGTATGCGTACAAGGTTCCCGGACTTTCACCAAACCAAGCAGTACGCATACGGGTATGCATACCATGGTTCCCTGACTTGGATTACATATATGCAAGTACACATACTATGCTTATATCCAATTGTTATTAACTCTTATTTCAATCATTGAAACATTCTCAGAAGATGACAATACCTGTCTCACACAAACTATTAGCTTCAAAGCAATTTTCAAGTGATCCAATGATCAATACGAAGCATTCCGAGTCTACAATAAATGACTGTCTCACAAAAATCATGTAAGATGTTACCAGGAAATTTTCACAAGATCAACTTTTGACTTTCGTCAAGAATATAAGATGAACTTGGTTAAAGCGAAACCTTACCAACACATATTTCGAGAAATATGCAAGCGAGTTAAACTCACCTCGAAATATCAAATGTGTATAGTTGAAATCTATATAGATATACGACTTTTGTCTCAAATAGGAGATATAGTAGATAGAATTTTGAGTAATAGATGAGTTCAAGTCTCCACATACCTTTTGTTGATGAAGTTCCACAAGCTACCCTTAGTAGTTCTTCGTTTTCAATTGATGAACGCCGTGAAGTCTAATGCTCAACTACACTTTCTATCATAATCTGAGACTTAGCTATAAGTAGACTAGAAATCAAGCCTTATAGTTTTGACGACCAAACTTGAAAACAAGCTTGAGATAGCAACGCTTGCTAGTTCGACCGAGCAGTACACTAACAATCTCCCTCTTTGTCAATTTTACTGAAAAAACTATTAATACATATGAAATAAAAAATAAATAAACTTTGTAGCTCTCAATCCAAATGCTTGTTTCCTTGGTTCTTCAACATTACTCAAAATCTTCGTCACTTCCAAGTACTCCAGTGATTTTGAATGTGTTCAAATCAGCATCATAGTTTGTTAGAGCACTGCTTGGTTGAACTCGCAAGCGTTGTTATCTCAAGCTTGTTTGTCAAGTTTAGTTGCCAAACTATAAGTCTTGATTTCTAGTCTACTTATAGCTAAGTATCGAATTAGGATACTAAGTGTAGTTGAGCTTTAGACTTCATGACATTCATCGAATGAAGACGAAGAACTACTCAAGGTAACTTGTGGAACTTCATCAACAAAAGGTATGTGGAGACTTGAACTCATCTATCACTCAAAAGTCTATCTACTTTATCTCCTATTTGAGACAAAAAGTCGTATTGCTATATAGACTTCAATTATACACATTTGGTATTTCGAGCCGAGTTTATCTCGCTTATCTATTTTTTGAAATATGTGTTGGTAAGCTTTCGCTTTAACCAAGTTCATCTTTTATTCTTGACAAAAGTTAAAAGATGATCATGTGAAAATTGCCTTGTAACATCTTACATGATTTGTGTGAGACAGTCATTTGATGTAAACTCAGAATGTTTCATATTGATCATTCGATCACTTGAAAATTTCTTTGAAGCTAATAATTTGTGTGAGACAGCTCTTGTAATTTTCTAAGAATATTTCAATGATTGAACTTAGGTTTTAGATTATTTAACCATGATTGGATATAAATATAGTGTGTATTCACATTTACGTAAAATCCAAAACCGGGAACCATGGTATGCATACCCATATGCGTACTGGTTGGTTGTTGGAAGTCCGGGAACTAACTATGCGAACCCATACGCGTACTGGCGTAACCAAACGCAGTCCGGCTACTTAGGTATGCGTACCCATTTACATACTTAAGTAGGTTATGTTCTAAAATTGGTTTGTTCATGAACTAATACATTTATATAATAAGGAATGCAATCCTTTGCAAACCATGGCTATAATGTTCATGAAATGATTCGAGTGAATAAAAATCGATTTTGCTTCAATTGTGTCTTGTATACTTTTATGAGGATATAAATAATTGAACAACTTTCTAACTAGTTTCATTTGAGTCATTTGAACCAGTTATGATAAAGATGAATAAGGTTGATATGAAAGTGCTCATATGGCTAAGCATTGGTTAACAATTGTTGAAACAACTAAGTGTACACGTTTAGGTATGGTTACCTTTATTTAAATGATGATTCATTTCATTTGTGTATAACAAGCTAAGTTCGATCTAACAGTTGAAAGATAGTAGCTTGAATCTAATCAGGTTTACATCTAACGGTGAATATTAAATGCTTTGTTACCAAGGTAACATTGATTGTAAACCCTAATTTGAAGACTATATAAAGTAGAACTCTAGCAACTGGTAAACCTAATCCCCACACCTATTGTGTGATACTAGTTGCGGCTAGAGTCGATTCTCCTTTAAACTTAAGTTTTTCATGAAACCTTGTAGGTTAAGGACTTAAAGACTTCATTGAGATTGTGAAGCCAGGGCGCTACTTTGGCATGTGCCAATAGCATAACGACTTGGTAAGGAAAGTGGCTAGCATAGCTAGGTCCAAGGCAAAGTGTGTTTGGCATGGCGCGGATAGCTTGGGCTAGGTGTGGCTGGCATGATTTGCCGTTTGGCACAGGGGTGCGGGTAGCATATTTGGCATGCTTTGGCGTGGTTGGTGTGACTAGCATAGCTAGGGACAAGGCAGAGTGCGTTTGGCATGGCGCGACTAGCTTGGTCTAGGTGTGGCTGGAATGATTTTCCATTGGCACAGAGGTGCGGCTAGCATGGTTGGCATGTTTGGTGTGGCTGGCATGATTTTCCGTTGGCACAGGGGTACGACTAGCATATTTGGCATGCTTTGGCGTGGTTGGTGTGACTAGCATAGCTAGGGCCAAGGCAGAGTGCATTTGGCATGGCGCAGTTAGCTTGGGATAGGTGTGGCTGGCATGATTTGCCATTGTCACAGAGGTGCGGCTAGCATGGTTGGCACATGATTGACTTTATGGTACGATGAGTCATTGTATTGCTGAGTCGAACGTGATTTTCACATGTTTTAAGACTCATGAATTGAATGTGTCTACTGAGACAGAGGTGTAATTTTCAAATAAATGTTGATAGTTAAGGTGAACAAATATTGCTCATTTGATGAATTGTTGAATATTGAAAGTTGAACCAATATTCCTTAGTCTGAGCAAATATTGCTCGTTTGATGAATTATTGGTCGCAGGACCAAATAAAACATTAATTTAAAATACGTGCAACTGAACCGAGTATAATCAATTAAAATGTTGATCATGGGATCAACGTAAAATTATTAGTGTTTGAATATGGAATTATGAACCTTGAATTCGAAAACCCTAATTTCGATCAATTGCTGATTAATTGATGATTTATTGAAAATCAACCACGTAGTAAAGGAAGGACCGGCTACATGGGATGATGGATTGACCATATAGCGCCTAGATGCTCGAGTGAGCAAATACCAAAGTCTCTTGAAGACCAGTTGGTGAAAAGATGATTAAATGCTGGTTCAATCATTTATTAATATAATGCTCGTCTGAGCATAAGTCAATAAAACCTAATTACGAAGAGATGAGAGACCGACCAAGGGATCATGAAACCGTCCTGGTTGGTCACGTGATTTACTGGCGATCATTTTATGAAATTCCAAGTCGTTTGGAAGAGTTTTGGACCTAATACGTGCAATTGCGCAAATTAGGTCAAATTGTGAAAATACGTGGGACCGGCTCTTGCAAGCCAAAGAGACAACCTTGGTTGGTCAAGGTAACATGATCACGTCTCCAAAGTGTTCGCGTCTCAGTCATAAGAATTTTGATATTTTCTGATGTGCGTTTGAGCAACATTTTGAGAAAAAACGAAGAAATCAGGGATTTTGCTGAAACTGAGGAAACTTCATAAGATGAAGGAAATAATAATAATAAATTAAGAAATCATGAAGTGTGGGACCGACTATGTCCAAGGCATGGCCGGCTGGCCAATGATCATGGTCCCATGGTACTTTTCCTAAATTTATATTATTTTCATGATTTTAGAGAAATATCATTGATGGAATTTATCAATGATGTTGTAGTAGTAAAAGGTTCGTGAGACTTGTGAAAGCAAAGGATTTTAGATTTAATAAAACTTAAAAGTAAAGAAAACTTAGATCAAAATTGATTTCAAGATAAGAGAGAATAACCAAGACACTGATTCCACTATTACACATGAATAAATTGTGGTAAATAACCCAAAACTCTAATTATCTTTGAAGTCCTTTGTTTCTTAATTCACAAATAATCAGGCAAATTCTCAACAATTAATTGTATCCCCTAAGCATAGATTATCTTAATACAAAGCATAACCTATCTAATTGAATCACAACTAATGAAGAAAATTATGCAAACAATTAAAAACTCTGCAAAAGCAGTGATTGAGTGAATTATAAATTATAAATTAGAGAAAATAAATAATTACCAATTAGTCATGCATAAATAGCTTCCTCATTGCCTTGGTTGTGGGAGAATTAGCCGCTCATCATGTTGGAAACACACTCAAAATTCATTATTATTGCTCAAAGGGTGTGTACAAAGATGAAAATGGGAGAAATATAATGAAAATCGGGTTTGTAACAGTTATATTTGTTACAAACCGAGCTATTGCAAAGAACGTTACAAAAACAGCGTCACTGTAACTGTAGATATACGACCCTCAGTCTGTGTCACAAACACTATTGAAGAACGACTGCCTTGGCTGGTCTGTTCTTCAAGAATGCAGCAGCACCAGCAGGTTTCTCTGGTGATCGGTTTTTCTCTCTCTTCTGCTCCTAAATTCTCCCAAACTCTCCGTAAACATTCTCTGAGTCCCCAGTACCCTATATATACTCAACATCCCCGAAATATCACATTATAATTGCATATAATCCTCCCATTACTCGGTGTTGAAAGAAAATATTTTCTTCCCTTTTTTTACTTCTACACGGCTTCTGATGCTGTTGAATATCTCCTACACGTACCTTCTGTCGAACTCCAGCAAACTCGTGAAAACACTCACTTGCCACACTCAGTCTCAACCAAATCCCGAGTTATCTTCACGTAGACAAACACTTTCCCTGTTTTGTTATCTCCGATGATATAGCCCAAGTTAATCTGTTTAAACAGACATACCAACCCTGTTTAGTAAAAATAGGATACTCTATGCTAGTTCCAGCTATTTAATCTCCTCCAAACCCGTCCAGAAATCGATTCACAAATTTCGCAGGTGAGAACTTCTTTTCCCGCCAAAATTAACATTTGAATAATGAAGATGGTTTCCCCCTAACCAGACTGGGGTGCGAATAGTAGGTGCCCAACTGAGGTGCCCCTTACTAATTGAAGTACCCCTTAACCAAAATGAGAGTCCGCATAGCACATGTCCTCCGGGGGTGTTCCGAGAAACTTTTCGAGCCGAATTTTCCAACAATCTTTATTTCCAAAAAATACCTACAAACACACAAAACACCATAATAAGGACAAAAACGAGTACTAACAATACGAAACATTGAGGACAAAATAAACACATAAATGCGTCTATCAATCATGAAATCAAGGAGTTCCTTGAAGTGAAGGAGTTTTCATGAGATGCAGGAAACCATAATAATAATAATATAAGGGGTGTGTGGGACCGGACACAACTAGGGCGTGGGTGGCCGTCTAGGGCCCGGTCCCGCGAGTCTTCCCTAATTTTATGTCTTTTCCTTGATGTGAAGAAAATATCATGAAATCAAGGAATTTCATGGGATGAAGGAAATAATAATAAAATAATAAAGAATACAAGGTGTGGGACCGGCCATAACTAGGGCATGACTGGCCGGCTAGTGAACCTGGTCCCGTGACACCTTTCCTAATTTCTATTATTTCCTTGAGACGAAGGAAACACCATGAAACTGAAGAGTTTCCTTAAAACAAAGGATATTTGTTCAAATGAAGGGATTTTCATGAGATCAAGGAAAAATAATAAATATATGATGAAATAAAATTTAGGCGTGGGACTGGCCACGGCATGACTGGACGGCCGGTGGGCCCAGTCCCCCGGCGCCTTAGCTAATATTTTATAATTATTATTTTTCTTCCCATTTTGCATAGGTTCATCATTCCTTCGTATTTTGGAATGCTCGTTCGTGCATTCAGGTGCTTCGTTAGTGTATTATTGATGAGTACACTTGCACCATTTTGGCCATGGCTTACTTGATAGTAGCTCAGATACCCGTATGTTGAATATTTATCACTAACTCATGGAATTCTGCCGGGAAGAACCACGAATGGAAGTAATGAATTATTATGAAGAACGTAGAATATTTCCGAATATTCAGTTAATGAATTTAAGGATTAGAAATAATTAATTGATGGCTCTATACTAGTAGGCATGATGTCTAGGAGCATTAATTATTCGAGAATTGAGCGATATGAGCTAGTTAAAGCGTCATATTTATTATGTATAGTCATGGAAAACGTTGTTGCATCCTGAAGACGTTATTGCTCTATACTAGCAGGCAAGCTGTCTAGGAGTCTTCCAATCATTAATATTCTATACACATGTCTTTTATATAGTCAGGGAAAACATTGTTACATCCTGAAGATGTTATCGCTTGATGGTATTTTAATTTTTTGTAGAAAGTGGTAGTCAAAGTTCATTCAACTCGGACGTGTGAAGATTGATTTTAGACTTTATGACAAAAGATGATAATAATATTGTGAAATACCGGGACTTCATATTCCACTAATTTTCATATTCATGTGGGTCAAATATTAACTCTAGACAATTTTAGCTCAAGTTATAGCGACTCTGATTCTTTGCCAATGTAGATTTTTAAAACATTAGATGTAAATTATAAGTATGACGCATCAAAAGTAACTAAGACTAAGCATGCGACATCAAATAAAATCACAACTAACTAAGAAAAATCATAATACAAATTAAATTAGTGCAAAAAGTCATAATCGAATTAAATATAAATACCACAATCGTGAAAAGTAGCTTCTTCCATTATCCCATTGTTTGGTTTAACTCCTCATTATTACAAAAATAATGAATTAAAAGAGTAAAAAGTATTGTTGCTGGGCTCTCGGCTCTGTCTCTACCAACCCCCAAAACTGACTCTTCCTTCCTCCTTTTATAGTAGACGACGCCGAATTCCTTTCCTAGTAGAATTGCGCCACATCATCTATTCCAACACCACTTACACCAAAAACAGAAGTGCTTTTTCCCTTTTTAATTAAATGTCGCCAACTCCCTCACAAATGGTAAGACCTTTCAACTTCTTGCCATTTCAAAGTGGCCGACAACTCACAAATAAATTCTCCCATTTTGTTTCATATGTTTTGATACTCTGACCCAATTTGTAACCAAATAAATATTCTATTTCCTTTATTAATTTAATCATTTTGGAAAGAAGGTTAAGATCCACTAATATAAAAATTGTTTCCTTCTTAACATTTCTTCCCTTCATGTGGCTAGCAGGAGAAAGATTTTCTCCACAGACCAAATTGGTCACTTCGAACTTAGACTGGGCTCCGCCTGACCAGATTAATTTATGTTAGGCTCGGACCACTTGCTTTCTTTGGCACGTTTTTTCGAAGTCCATGATGTCGGTGCACAACTCCCATGTTATACGTGTTATTCGTCATAGCCCATTTTATTCATGTACTTACAAAAATACAATAAATATCAAAATTAATACAAAAAATAAGCAGTAACAATATATATTATCAAGGCTAATAAAGACACAAATGTGTGTCTATCAAATACCCCCAAACTTATATTTTTCTAGTCCCGAGCAAAAATAAAAATCCTAACTCACTGTCGCAGGCATCATCGGTTGCATTTAGCGTATGCAACAAGCCTTTAAACCCCTAGGTGGCCCTAGTGGCTGAGTTATAGTCTCGGGAGGGCTTACAAGTGATATACCCAGAAAAACTTTACTCCAGACCCTAGCTATCTACGCAGAACCTTGGAAGGCACTAAAAAAATCTCCTTGGTTGGCATACTTATTGACTACAGGAGGAAGTACCATGATGCGAAATTCCAATTGTTGTACACGAGTTTGCACTCAAGCATACTAAAATTCATATATAAGTGACAAAGCTCTACTCATATAGTCGCACTATGGACATCAATATCCGGAATCAACAAATCACATGGATAGATTAAGAGATGGATATAGAGAAAAACATAGATAGTTTTGATGTTGACTATGTGAACGGTGTTTCTCATATCTATCTGAAGGCCACTGCCAAAATGAACCTATCCTAATGGACTGAGATACGGGTCTGACTAATATCAACGCAACTGGCATATACAAGGGAACCAGTGGTCGACAATCCTAATTCTAGATCAACTCGTATGGCATATACAAGGGAGCCAGCGGTCAATTTATGCACTGAACATTAATTATTTATTTTATTTTTTAACAACATGATTAGATCTTGTGGATCCAAGCGCATGATTCTTGTTAGCAGATTACATGGTAATTCCCGTGGATCCTGCGTTCCACACTTGTTTAGGCGACGGAGATAGGGAGAACACACGCATATTGCTATCCAAGTGTTAATTTTTATTTATTTTTATTTTTGAGAATTATTCCGTTTGGTCTAGTTTTTTTTTTTTTTTTTAGTAACTCAATCACTCTATTTCACCCTAGCAGTGGTAACAACTTGAATCGTGAGCCACACCTAATTACTTAGAGAAACATATTTTAAAAAGAAAACAAAATAAAAACAGAAGTGAAAAGAACTCAACGAGATATGGCGAAACTACCATGTTATTTCTAACACCTGAGCTCTGTGCTTTTATGAATAGACTCTTTAGATGTCTCAATCTAATCAAATTGGTTCCTCAACTCCTACAACCAAGATGCTTCCATCCACTTAGATTGGTTAGTGCCATCCTTAATAGGCATAAATTTCTAGGATCTGGAGTTTATTAATGCAACTAAAAAGTTTCTCCCATACCCCCAAACTTAAATCTAACATTGTCCTCGATGTTCTAAATATATATTTAAAAGCACGAACAAGGAGAAATTGTTACCATTTAAAGCAAAAGAGTTAAGGAAATATATTACCGTGTTGCAAGAGCATGGGTTACCTCCCAAGAGGTGCCAAGTTTAACTTCTTCAGCCACACATAAGTAAGAATTAATCACCTCGAATCATAGAGCAATAACCGAAACAACTGTGGATCATCTGCATCAAAAAGTGTTAACATAGATAAAAGGAAACTGCAATAAACCAAGAATAGACATAGCACACCTTTGCCTAGTTTCCTGTTTAAGACAACTACATCTAGTTGTGGTTCAGGTTTAGGTTCTATAAAGGGGTCTAAATAAAATATTTTCATGGGCTGCACCTCCTCATAAATAAGATCCGAAAGATCAGGTCCTAAGGTCTAGAAAAAATTAGAAGCACATAATAATAACCTGAATAATTGAGGATCCTCTAAGTCAATCAGTTTTGACTCACACAGTTGACCATAATGAGAGTGATGGTCATTCTTAATCAAAAGAGTCATTTCTATTTTCCTAAAATAATTATATTTAGTCTTGGAACTTAATAATTGACACATTTTGAACTCATGTGTTCCCACATTTGGAAGAAAAATATTTTGTGGGAAAACAAAATCAATTTGTGTTCATAGCTTGGGTAAACCACATCAACCAGATGATGGGTTTCTAATAACTGAACTTCCTTATGGACATCATTAGGTTCAGGAAAATGTGTATGAAGATAATATTTTAAAATGGTTGAGGCGTATATGTCAAGTCCCAAGTGAGGGATCTTTCTAATAGTTAAAGCACATGGAGAATGATAATCACCCCCAAACTTAGAGTTTTCAGTGTCTCTAGGAAGACTAGTCACAACTTCCCTAATTTCAAGGTCATCTGATTCCTGAAAATGGTCAATTGATTCTTCTAAGTCAGGTACATCCTCACCCATCTTGACGAGTTCATTTTCTTTTTCTAAGTCTATTGTTTCTAAATCGCTAGACTCAAAATATACTCATTCCTCTAAACCATCTTTAGCTTCGTAATCCAAAGGAAATACTACATCATCTAAGGAAGTGTTATCTTTAGTCAAATCCTCATCTATTTGAATAGGTGAATAATCATTAAAATTATTTGGATTTGAACTAGAAGTAACATTATCATTATAAAGCTCAATTGGAGTAGCAAATTCCTGATCATTATGCCTACATATTTCAAATTCTTCATTAACACTATCCTCATCATCATTAATACTATCCTCATCATCATAGTAATATAAAGATGGTCGAACCTCATCTAAAGTATTGCTTCCAATTCTAACCTCGTCATCTTGATTATGTAAATAAGAATTTTCCTCATTTTCAAGGGTATTATTGGAAACACTATATTGGAAATTAAGATTATTTCGAGCAATTCTTTCTTGTGCCTCTAACTCAAGTCTACGTGTCGACTCGGCTATCCTCTCAAGGGTCTATTCTAAAGAAAGTTCCCTTAATGTTGGATCTAAGTTTTCTTTTAACCTCTTGAGGGTGTCTTCTAAAGAAGGTTCACTCATTGTTACAGTTCTTTCGTCCATAACTAAGCTATTTGTCTCAGCAGACTTATATGCCGACTCATGTAACTTACGTGTAGACTCAAGTATCCTACATGCCTCTTCTATTTGAGGAGAAATATAAGAATCTTGCTCGTATGACCGGTATGCATGTAGGAAGTAATTGGGCTCACCATGGTATGACCCATATTCTTCAAAAGGGCATTCCCAACCACTATTCACACTATGGTCATAATAAGGATAATGTCCGTTTTGAAAATCAGTCGGGTATTCACTGTACTGGCTATTATAATACCAATTCGATATTATTTGTGCACGTGCAAATGCAAATGCTAGGGTTCACTATTTTTGGTAGGCTTGGGTTATCTTTAGCAAAATATATCTACAATTAGAGACTGGTCAAAGGTACGAGGCTAAGGCTTGTGGTGTTTCGGATGATAACGCCCAAAGGGTTCACCGTACTAAACCACGTGTTTTCCTACAAATCGGTGCCAGACGATGCAATATGAAGTGCACGTGTGCTTTCGTGTTTCGTATTTTTTATTTTATTTTATATGTACAAATAAAATACTAAAAAAAATAAACTAACAATATATACAAGTCCAAAAATAAAAATAAAAACCAACAAAAATAAAGAAAAAATCTTGGATATTTTGTACTATATTAGGCAAGTCCAACTTTCCACTTTTAGCTTCAAGCCAAACCTTCACACCAAAAACAAAAAATGCCCAAAGTAAAATCTAACAAAATAAATAAAATAAACCTATAAAATAAAATAAAATAAAATCTAAAACCTAACCTATAAACAAGTCTGTGCCGGCGGCGCCAAAAACTGATGGTATTTTAATTTGTCGTAGAAAGTGGTAGTCAAAGTTCGTTCAACTCGGACTTTAGATTTAATGACAAAAGATGATAATAATATTGAGAAATACTGGGACTTTAGATTCCACTAATTTTCATATTCATGTGGTTCAAATATTAACTCTAGACAATTTTAGCTCAAGTTATATCGACTATGATTCTTTGCCAATGTAGATTTTTAAAACATTAGATGTAAATTATAAGTATGACGCATCAAAAATAACTAAGACTAAGCATGCGACATCAAATAAAATCACAAATAACTAAGAAAAATCATAATACAAATTATATTAGTGCAAAAAGTCATAAACGAATTAAATAGAAATACCACAATCGTGAAAAGTAGCTTCTTTCATTATCCCAGTGTTTGGTTTAGCTCCTAATTATTACAAAATGAATGAATTAAAAGAGTAAAAAGTATTATTGTTGTGCTCTCGGCTCTGTCTCTACCAGCCTCAAAACCGACTCCTCCTTCCTCCTTTTATAGTAAATGACGCCAAATTCCTTTCCTAGTAGAATTGCGCAACATCATCTCTTCCAACACCATATCATCATCTCTTCCTTCCTCCTTTTATACACGTTCTTATTACTCCCCCGCCACCTGAACAACCTTGGTTATGCACGGGCATCTATGCTCCTCCAAACCCAATTGCTAGAAAATATTTTTGGCACGACTTCCCTTCAATTTTTTCTAATATCAATGCACCATGGGTCCTCATAGGTGACTTTAATGAAATAACAGAACAATCGGAGAAAAAATGGGGCCGGCAGGTAACGTATGCACAAACCCAACCAATTCTTAACCTAATGGATCAAATGGGACTCATGGATCTGGGGTTTCGAGGCGATCCTTTCACCTGGATGAACAATCAACAAGGACAAGATAACATCCTCGAGCGACTAGACAGAGCGATGGAAACTCAACATTGGCGTACAACCAATCCCCACGCAAGAGTTACTCACCTACCGAGAATAGCCTCGGATCATGCTCCAATTCTGCTCCAAACTAAAGCAATCAACTGGCAGGGGAGCAAAAACTATAAGTTTGAGCACTTAAGGCTTACACACCCGCAACTGCAGCAAGTGGTGACTTCGGCATGGACCAGGCTACATGACACGGATCCCACGGTGAGGTTGCAACTCAAGCTTATTTCAACCAGCGAAATCCTTACTGAATGGAATAAGGAAACTTTCGGCCATCTCCCCACCATGATCAAGAAATCAACAACACAAATAAAAATGGCTAAACATCAATGCGCCATCCGCACTGGTAATGATTTGACATATTGGCAACTCTATGAAAAACAACTCTGAGAGCAACATTCGACGTTACTCGAATGTCATGCAACGTATTGGTGACAAAGATCAAGAATCCAATGGCTACAATCAGGCGATCGTAACACCACTTTCTTCCACACCAAAGCAACAATCCATCGAATCTATAATAACATTCATCAACTTCAGGACCACCAAAACAATTGGGTTACTGACAAAGATGTCGTGGTTGGAATAATAATTGATCACTTCACTGATCAATATACGTCTCCAAATACAGTGATATGTGAAAGCCTATTTTCAGCAATAACCCCAAGGCTACACCTAGTCAATGTGCCTCCCTGATGAAAGAAGTAACTCCTACAGAAATCAAGCATGCCTTATTCTCTATTGGCTCTGAACGTGCTCCAGGTCCAGACGGATATACTAGTAAGTTTTTCAAGGTTTTTTGGGAAACAACACATATACAACTAATAGAGATGGTACGTATTTTCTTCAACTCTTTGAGTATCCATCCACTTATGAACCACACGAACCTCACTCTAATCCCCAAAATAGACCTCCCATCCAAACCTTCGCAATTTAGGCCTATTGGACTCTATAATGTAACATACAAAATCATTTCAAAAATTCTGGTCAACCGCATACGCCCCTTACTCCCGTTTCTAATAAGCCCTTATCAAAGCACTTTTATACCTCAAAGATCTATCCAGGATAACATAGCAATTGCTGGAGAGCTTTTTCATCATATTAGAACCTCAACTAATACTAAGGATCCTAAAATAGCATTGAAATTGGATATCCAAAAAGCTTATGATAGTCTGGACTGGGGTTTTGTTAGAAAAGCCTTTACCAAATTAGGTTTCCCGACAACTTTCATAGAATACATCATGCTTTGTATATCAACGGCCACATATTCAATCAACATCAACGGAACGCCGCATGGGTATATCACTCCAACTAGAGGAATAAGACAAGGGGATCCGCTCTCATCATATGTGTTTATTATATGTGCGGAAATACTCTCAACAAACTTAGGAAATCTTGAGGTCCAAAAAGTTGTGGAGGGGCTACGAATTTCACAAAAAGCTCCATCAGTTCTCCATCTTATGTATGCGGATGATCTCCTTATCACATACAAGGCTTCAACAAAAGGCACAAATCAACTTAAGAACCTACTTAATGCATACATCACATCAGCGGGTCAACACATTAATACTTCTAAATCCACCATCATCCATCACCCAAAGCTCAACCAACAACAACTACTGAATCTTCAACAAGATTTTAATATGCCCACAACCTCAACACCCCCGATTTACCTAGGAATTCAATTCAAACATGGAAGATCCTCTCGTCACATTTATGAACCCTTGCTAAATCGATTAGCGCGCAGGGCTAAGGGATGGATGACGAAATGCCTAACTCCATCAGGAAGATTAGCTCTCATAAAAGCTTCCCTAACCCCTACATCAAATCACATAATGCAAGCACAACTTCTGCCTGTCAATGTGAATGAGAAAATATATCGTATCACCAGAAACTTTTTATGGGGACATGACTCCTCAGTCAAGAAGCTTCACCCTCTGGGTTATAAAAAGTTGATTATGCCCAAATCAGAAGGTGGTATAGGAATTCGAAGAAGCATTGATCATAATAAATCACTACTCATGAAACGGGTATGGAACATCCATGAGAAACCAGATTCAATCTATGCTAGCCTTTGCAATGAAAAATATCTGAAGCAACAACCTCTCTTTTTAGGAACACCAGCTACCCCATCTTCAACTAGTCCCCAATGGAGGCAATTAGCATCCCTCATCCCCACTATTAAACAACACCTTTTCCATAAAATCGGAGATGGGTTAACAACCCCTATTCAAGAAAACTGGATCCCGCAATTCGATAACACCTTGGAACCGGTGAGTTGTTACCCAATCCAAACAGTAGCTGACCTTGTTGATCCTTTCACTCACACATGGAATCATGATAAACTAAACCTCCTACCACCCTATATAATTCAGAGAATCGTGAATATCCACCTCCCCCAAAACAACTCCTCCGATAGAATCATCTGGCCTTTCACCAAATCTGGAAAATACACCACATCATCTAGATATCACTGCTTAGCCAGCGCACCAGATCATTCCCACCAAAACCCCTTACCACCAACTAAGTTTCTCTGGACGCTCCCATGTCCTCCAAAAATATAACTTTTCTTGTGGAAAGCAATCAACGAAGGCCTACCGACCTTCACCATTTTAAACCATATAAACCTCATCAATACAGATAATTGCCCATACTGCAGTTTTGGTCCAGAATCTTCTGCCCACATTCTCCACCATTGTCAAGTAGCCGTCGCAGCCTGGAATAGTCTCTTCACAAGACTCTCTACTCATTCAACCACAACCCACAATCTTCCAAATTTTCCAAACCCCCAGATGACAATCACACAAATCTTACAATTGAAAACTCACCACACTGTCAAAACAGCTTATTGTTTCCTATTCTGGTCCTTATGGATAGCTAGAAATGATTACATATATCGACAAAGGCAACCAAACCCGGGTAACATCACCCAGATGGCTCTCTCTCTTCAACAAGAGTTCTCTTGGGAACGAGAGAACCTCCCTACCGTGCTACCTGGAATACCAGCTCTTGCAAACCCAACAAATAGAGAACGAATGACTACAATAATATTAATAAAATGGATCAAACTTAATATAGAATGGATCAAGATTAACACAGACGAAGCAGCGCGAGGACACCCCGGAGTAGATGGAGCAGGTTTCATTTGCAGAGATGATTTTGCCAACACCCTGGTAGCTGGAGCACAACCATTTGGAATTACCATCGCCCTTACAGCTGAGTCCTGGGCAATGCTCATAGCCACTAATATGACAAAAGAACGTAACTGGCCAAATGTTCAATTTGAAACCGATTCGGAAAAACTGCTTAGATTTCTCACCTCAGACGCGGATCCGCCTTGGTACATCTCAGGAATAATCTCGGAAACCAAACAAAACATGGCACAGATCCCTCACTGCATGGTCAACCACATCTACAGAGAAGGTAATCAAGCAGCGGACAGACGGGCCAATATGGCAGCGGACAAAAGCCAATTAGAGAACCTTACAACTTTATTTTGGGACCACTCAATCCCATCGTGCATAGCACAAATTGTAATGGATGACTCTCTGGGTATCACATACCCTCGTGTAATTGCAATTTAATTTTAATAATATCTTCATGCTTCAAAAAAAAAAAAAAACAGAAGTGCTTTTTCCATTTTTAATTAAATGTCGCCAACTCCCTCACAAATGGTAAGACCTTTCAACTTCTTGCCATTTCAAAGTGGCCGACAACTCACAAACAAATTCTCCCATTCTGTTTCATATGTTTTGATACTCTGACCCAATTTGTAACCAAACAAATATTCTACCTTCTTTATTAATTTAATCATTTTGGAAAGAAGGTTAAGAGCCACTAATATAAAAATTGTTTCCTTCTTAACATTTCCTCCCTTCATGTGGCTAGCAGGAGAAAGATTTTCTCCACGGACCAAATTGGTCACTTCGAACTTAGACTGGGCTCCACCTGACCAGATTAATTTATGTTAGGCTCGGACCACTTGCTTTCTTTGGCGCATTTTTTCGAAGTCCATGATGTCGGTGCACAACTCCCATTTTAGTCGTGTTATTCGTCGTAGCCCATTTTATTCATGTACCTACAAAAATACAATAAATATCAAAATTAATACAAAAATAAGCAGTAAAAATATATATTATCAAGGCTAATAAATACACAAATATGTGTCTATCATCGCTCTATACTAGCAGGCAAGTTGTCTAAGAGTCGTCCAATCGTTCGAATTTATATAAAAGTGATTAATGAAATTGCTCAGTATTCATGAGATATGCCATTGCCTCAGTTGAGAGACTGCATATTCACGTATGCTCTGAGAGATAATATACTCAATCAGAGACTCTTGTGGCATGAGTTTTCATACTTTAATGAGAGACATGAGCCTCAATACGCATCTGATTGCTGGATCAGGAACATGTAAGATTATGGTTTTATGATTTTAGCCATTGTCAAAAATCCATCATCAACGTTAAGTCCCCTGCTTAGTTACAGACGAAATAAGTAATTGAACTTAGTCGTAAGATTGAATATTATCGGATTTTCGATTGTACGAGCGAACCATGGCTTGAACGAAGATCCCAATAGCATGATAGAGCATCGTCTGGAAGTTATATTGTCCACCTGACTAAAACTTGTTATTTGGTGAAAATAGGCGAAGCCTATTTATACCAGTCATATTGAAACGTACCCTGGTCTCATAGGAAGTGGAAACGATTGAGTGGTGGAGGAATAAAATAACTTGTAACCGTTAGACATTATGCTTCCATGATGAGGAAAGTGAATTTATGTAACCGTCGGTCATTACGCTTCCATGATGAAGGTAATGAATTGTTTACATCGTTACTTTTCACCACCACTAATTGTCCTACTTTATGACACTTTCTTGTAACGGGCGCATTGTACGCCGCACGTTGTAAACCACCAGACCAATACCATGATGAGTATCCCCCAGTTTTTGACATGTTTGATGTCTCGAGTGTTTTCGTGGAAAACGTGTAGCAGGTTGCTATGCGTGGCAAGTCAAATTCAAGAGACTTTTCCATAGGAAAATAGCATGTGATGCTATTAGGATTGCCTTGGTTGGCCGCATAAAACTTACCACAAGTCCGTCAGTTTGGTGGAAAAATTGAATGGCTGAGATTACATCTCATGAGGAAGGGTAACCATTGATTATGGTCACATCTTTGTTGTGTAGCAAAGTGGCGCCATTAGCATAGTGGAACCTGGCGTAGCGGGTTGCCTGGAGTTTGCCCACAAGTCTGTCAGTTCAGTGGCGAACTTGGATGGCTGAGATTGCATCTCATGAGGGAGGGTATCCGTTGATTATGGATACCTTATGTTGGATCCTGATAATAGCTTGCCTTGGTCGACCGCCTAAAACTTTTCACAAGTCCGTCAGTTTGGTAGCGAACTTGAATGGTTGAGATTACATCTCATGAGGAAGGGTAGCCATTGATTATGGCCGCATCTTGTTGTATAGCGAAGTGGCGTCATTGGCATAGTAGCGTCGGGTGGAGACATGGCATAACGGCATGTTAGTGGCATGCCAGTGGCGTAGCCATGGCATAGTGGAATGCCAATGGTATAGCCGCGGCATAGCGGCACACCAGTGGTCGTGGCATAACGACATTATAGTAGCTGTGGTATGGTGGCATTCCCGTGGTAGTGGCATAACGACATGCTAGTAGTTGTGGCATGGTGGCATGCCAGTGGCCATGGCATAGCGACATGCTAGTATCCGTGGCATAGTGACATGCTAGTAGCCATGCCATGGTGGCATGTCAATGGCCGTGGCATAGCGACATGCTAGTAGTCATGGCATAGTGACATGCTAGTATCCGTGGGATGGTGGCATGCCAGTAGCCGTGGCATAGCGACATGCTAGTAGCTATGGCATGCCAGTGGCTGTGGCATAACAACATGTCGATGGCGTGGCCACACCTGTAGTTTTAGCATGTCCAAAGATAAGATTTGGCTCCGTGACTAAAGTTAAGTCTTGGCGCCATGGCCAAGGCTAGGGTTTGGCACCGTGGTCGAACTGGGATTTGATGCCGTGGCCAAAGTTTAAGGTTTGGTGGCATGGTCACCCAAAAGTTTCCACAAGCCTATTAGTTTGGTGGCGAACTTGGATGGTTTAGATTGCATCTAAGGAGGAAAGGTAGCCGTCGATCATGGCTACCTTTAATTGGCAGTGGCGCCTTTAACTTGCGCTAGCGGTATTGTGGCATGGATGGCATGGCTCGTGCATGCCTTTAGCACGGTTGCGCGTGTATCCATAGCCACTGAAATTTTGGCACGTTGGTGTGGAAATCTTGCCTAAATTAGGGTTTGGCTTTTCGAAACCCTAATTAGCCTATATGGCACGTCGCATGGGGTGAGTGGCCATGTTTGGTGCGTTTGGCATGTGCATCTGGCATGTGTGCCTGGTATGTGCATTTGGCATGCTGATGCGTTTTTGGGAAGCCAATTGGCTTTGCGGACATCTGGCGCGGTTTCCTTCTTTTTAACACTGTGGCGAGTTTAAAGTAACCTGGTTGGTTAATGTAAGAGGGCCGGCCAGGCATGGGCATAGCTACACTTCTGTGTGAGTGTGGCGGTTTTAGAGTGACATGACTGGTCGATGGGAAGTGGGGACGGCAAGCTAGGGGTGGCCACACTTCTAGTGCGATGTGGCGGCTTTAGAATGACCTGATTGGTCGATGGGAAGTGGGGCCGGCAAGCTAGGGCATGGACACACTTCCAGTGCGATGTGGTGGCTTTAGAGCGACCTGATTGGTCGATGGGAAGTGGCGCCGGAAATCTAGGGCATGGCCACACATCCAGTGCATTGTGGCGGCTTTAGAGTGACCTGATTGGTTGATAGAAAGTGGGGTCGGCAATCTAGGGCATGGCCACACTGTGTTGTGGCGGCTTTAGAGCGACCTGATCGATGGTAAGTGGGGCCGGCAAGCTAGGGCGTGGCCACACTTCCAGTGCGCTGTGGCAGACTTAATTTCCTAGTTTGGCTAAGCATAGTTTCGACCAACGAGGTCTAGTGTACTGTGCAGGGCGCGAAACCCTAATTTCTGCAAATTAGTCAGGTTTATGAGTTTTTTGTGAGGTATCACAATAATTGGCTGGATTTTGTATGCTTCCATAAAAATCCTTATCTACAGAATGAAGTGTGCTTTCCGTCTGAGCATTTCTTGTGATGTCCTTAACTTTGGTACTTGGAGGTTCATGTTACTTCGCTGCAAGTGAACATAAATTTGTCATGCCATACCGATATTAATGGTTCTGCCGGGGAACATAGCACAGGAAAGTACTCAGTGAGTCTTGTATTGGCGAGGTGCCGAAATTTACAAAGCATTTGGGATGGTTGCTACATTCGCCAGTTTGGATAAATTTCATGTAAATATATTGAATGACTCAATAAATATGTCGGTGGAGAGGTTAGCACTCACGACACTGTTTCCTTGCAGAGTGACGTCAGATGCAAGGTTTTACGATTTTAACCCTAAGCTAAAAAACACCATCAACAGTGAGTTTTCACAAATGTAGAATGGACGTTTTTCCAATTTTTGAAAAACCAGTGGATGTTAAAATTCACGCGGGTTGTTCACAGTTTTATGAAAATCAAGTCATGATTTTGAATAATGAATTTTTGCTCGTCTTTGCAGGTTTGAAGGAACAAGCAAGTTTTTCGAAATTCTGACGTTATAATCACTATAGCTAGTGAAATTGTAAATAGGTAAGAGTTGGATTATTACTATTTTTGTTACGCGTTTGTTATTGGTATATCCATGACTCCATGTCTTTCACATTAGATAGTGGTGACTTCTGGTTACAACCACTCTTCTGGCTCTTCCGGGGAACGCTCTATGAAGTCAAAGATGAAAACTTCTGCAGATGCTCATGCCGAGGTGAATCAACCTTTCAGAGACGCTAGAAAGTTGACACATTGTATGTCACTCGATTATCTGGGAGTCATCCGTGCTAAGATATATGATTTATTGGTATTAGTATATGCGGAGGAAAAACAGGGACGTGATGAAATATCACAGAAGAAAAGAGTTGAAGATGAAAAGCTTATATCTCATCAGCAGAAGCACCGCCGACTTCAGAAAGTGAGATTATCAGCTAAATATGAAGTTCGGCTTTGCGTTGATAGTGTAGCTCCTAATTCAGATGTGGATGAATGAAGAATTTCGTCATAATTCGTAATCTGAAAATTCAGAAGTTAGGTCTTCTAGCAAAAATGTTATAGAATCTTCGTCCGATGTCAGAATTTCATGATCTACCCATGTTTTCTCATGCCCAGGAAATTTCCAAGCTTTTTCAAAGAAGCTTTTTGAGTTTTGAGCATGTTTAAGGGCCAAAATAAGCAAAACAGTAAACTTCCAAGAGACTTTCAAAAAAATTCAGCTGGCATGTAGTCCAATGTTTTAGCCACATCTCTTTGATCGTTTATCCAATTGCTATTAATTTTGGATATGTTATAGAGGACATACATATGAAGAGAATTGTATATGACCCATCCCTAGGTTCTTCACCAATTTCTCCCATCTCGCTTCTTTGTACGGGATAGTGTAAAATCATCTCTGACGAGCTTATTGTAAAACACTCATGTTGTGTCTTTAGACCATTCGCTTATGTCTTGAACGGTTGGTGAAGGATTTCATGTTGTTGACGCATTTAATATTAGGATCCGTGATTGATACACGAGCACGGTGCTTGCAGTGTCATCTTATTTCCGCCAGTCGTAGAAACATCACTTCTGAAACCTTGGTCACGGGACCATGACTGAGGTTGCTCTCAAGATGGGATGATGTAATGACCATGGTTGTATGTCTTGGTTGTAGCATTCATTTTATGATGAATTATTAGCATAGGTGAACTTGGTTCCAGTCACAAGTCAATGATCCAGTATTTTGTTAAATCCCTCCCTTTCTTTTCCCTTCTTCTCGCAAGACCAAGATAGAGGACCAAGGTACAAAAAACTTGATGTAAATTCCTAGTTGGTATAAGTAGGAGGTACCTTGTTAAAGGACTTAGCGAAAATACCTGGTGGACATCGATCGACTGTAGAGGTTATGAATCCCGTCCACGAATTTCTGCTTGCATATTGTATGCTCTGGAGGCTGTAGGAACCTCATACGTCGTTGGAATTCGGTGCTTGACCCCAAATTTTAAAGCTAAGAGACCGAGTTATCATATGAGAAAATAATCACCCAATTTGGAGTTTCCTAGGTCAACCAAAGAATCATGCACATTTGTAATTTGTAATCCCATGCAAGTTTTCAGATTCCATGAAGTTGAGTGTGGAGGCCATATCTTTCAGCTCGTATGTCCGATTGATGCTCCCTTTTGGTATGTTGTAGAAGAGACATAGACGAACATCTTTCGTTGAGGAAGTATTGTCTCATTCCTCACTCATTGGTACGTTCCGTAAATCCATGGCCTGAAATGTGTTGTATCTCCTTTGTAGAGGCGATGAGAACATCGTCTAGAAGACTTTGGCTTGTGCCCGTCTGTCGTGCAAGCTTTGGGAAGACGTTCATGTTAACATGTATTCATGTCTACACATGCATGAACTAATTAGTGAGTTGAGCATTCATAAGATGAAGGTGTACTAGGATTTCAACATGGTTTCCTCGTTAACAACATTCTAGTGTCTGTGTTATTTATTTTCCGCATTATATTTTGTTATATAATTGAAATAATACAGGTTGTGCGTTGTTCAATCAATTAGAATATTCGACCTCTTTGGTTGTTGATTTAAATTGATTGACACTTGGATATTGGTCTTTGGTACCGTCCAAGTTATCTCTCTTTGATAAAGACTCGCAGATTCTATTTGCTTGAGTAAAGATCAAATCGAGAGATTGAGATAATAACTCCTTGATATATTTTCTATTGATTGAGTCTTGTTGATTCTCTAGAAAGTAACTTGGAGTTTTCTATACATATTATTAATCAAAATATTGGGTGTGGTTGTTAGACCCCCGCTTTTTCACTTTGATCGTGTTGGTGTTGAATCATCATGTCGTCGATATTTTTATGCTAAAGTTAGAGGCGCAAGTTATACTCTTTGATTGGGAGTACAATTTGAAGGCTTCTTGAGCGTTGAAGCATCAGATATCTTAGGCTTGATCTTCTTGACTCCGAGTATATTCTGTTGATTCATCATTCATTTTACGGTGGGATTCTACACTCGTGCATATATCAAAGCTTTCTGATTTTGTGGCACACACAAACACTCATGTAAGGCTATGGAGAAACGCCCAAAGTGTTCTTTGCCATGCTTGGATATCATCTCAGTTTTGAATGTATCAGTGAGATGCTCGATTCAGAGAGGTGTCAGATTTAACCACTTGGTAAAATATTAATGTGGTGAAGCTACCCACTCATAACGTCTTGCTAGAAGAACTACGCCAGTTGCTAGAAGAATTGAGTCCTCATGTAGGATAACATGTGAGGAAATAAACGATATAGACATGGAAGGAATTAGACTTGCCTGAGTGCGGAACCTCTTGATGAATGTCTATGCATCTTTTGTAGGTTCTTGCTTTAACCTCATCAAATTTCTAAATTATCCCAAGTGCTATGATGATGGAATGTCAATTATATCTTTTGTATCAGAACTTTCTTCGTTAGAGAGATGTGTAACCACATGCGCTTTGTTAGTAGACATCTTTTCAGCGTGGATCCACGCTCGTCTGAAGAACATTTCATATCCTGGATCATCCTGATTATGTGAAACTTGATTTCTGTCCAGGTTGAGCTTATGTTCACTTTGAGAGTGATATAGCCATAAGTATTTTCGAGCGTTCCTTCAGGGTCGGTCTCTGCTTGAAATGGGATCACGAGTAGCTTCTTGTCCTGCATCTCTGAGGGTTTTCAATGGAATGATGTTGATGGCAGTGTCAGCATCGATCAACATTCTTCCGAATTCATTTCCTCTGAGATGGACTATCGTAAGCAGTACTCAGTCGTGCATCTCCTTGTCTGTGGATGAAGGTTCAAGGAGTATTTTCGGGATGGACAGACATCTGATACAATGTAATTCTATGAACATATCTTTCCATTGTGCCTTAGACAGATATAACAATTCACAGATATGCTCGATTAACGATTAAAATGCTTCTTTAACTTGTTGTTCAGAGAGCTTAAAGGTTCTTACTGGGAGAGGACTCTTGTGTACTACTTCAGTCCCCAGTTGAAGCTGGATCAGCCTTCTCTTTGAAGATGGGCTTCAAAATATTGCAGTTACTTATTGGATGATCGATGAACCTATGAAGGCGACAGTACCTGGGATTCTCCATTTCTTGTTCAGTTGGTTCTCTCCTGATGAACAACAATTTGATTGCACCATCTTGAACCAAGAATTCCAGTAACTCGATCACTCCTTTATGAGAAGAGAGGAGTTTGAGTCTGTCTAATCATTTCCCCATTTTGTTGATGCTAGGTCAAGGTTTGTGCATTTCAGGATTGGTTATCCTTTCTTTGCGCTTTCGGAGGAGCCTGAGAGATTGGAGGAGCGTTCTTTTGCTATAGTGCCTCAGCTTTACTTTTGCAACAATATTTGTGGAAGGTTGGAGATTGTATTATTCGTTGACTGAGTGTCGGATGTCACGAGTTCCACAAGGTTCCTCAATCTTTGTAGACTTTGCTCTTTCCATTAAAGCAAGCGCGATAGTTGATGATCGCTTAGCTGCTTTATGAAGTTCTGAAAAAAGTATGGAACCAGAGATTTTCCAATAAAGTTTTGTAGACCGGGATCATTCTGTTGATGCACAAGTATACAAGTTGCTGCTCTGTGACTTTTTGGTCGTGATAGTCCAAGGCTTGAACTCTGAACACTTTCACATAATCATTGGGATGTTCATTGCTCATTTGAAACAACATCCTTCTCAGATCAGAGTGAGTGACTTTCTATGACACGAAGAAGTATTTTCTGTAGAATGCATTAATCATCTCTCCCCAAATGGTGATACTTTCTGGTACGATATTATTGTACCAGGTGTATGCTCTGCCTGTCAAAGACTTTGAAAATTCCTTCGGACGGACGACATGGTTGTGCTCGTGTTCTCCCAATGATTACATGAACCGAGAAACATATTCTCGAGCATTGCATGTCCCATCAAAAATAGTGAACATTGGAGAGGTATAACCTTTTTTAAGCGGAATCCTCTGTGTGGCATCATGATATGGAGGTTGGTGACGTTGGACAAATAATGTCTTATCTTTTCCTCGATCCTCAAAAAATCTCTCCGGGTCTTCACGAGTGATGAAACTTGCAGGTTTCATTGCTGACGAGTTATCTGCAGCTTTGCGGACTTCTTTATCATGTACAACATGGATTGGAGAGATTTCAGGATCAGTAGTTGAAGATGTTTCTTTAGCTTTTCCTTTCTCGCGCTGAGGATGAGTTCTTTAAGATGCAAGCTTGTCTGTGAGAGTTTTGAGATAAGCACATAACTCTTTCTGTGTTGCAGCTATGTTAGTCCGAACCTTCATGAGATCAACTATGATAGGCTGATTTCCTCTGGTTTCTTCAAGAGATTCGCTAGGAGGTGGATTGTTGATAGTGCCAGTAACATTGCTTACAACATTGACAGGAGTGATCATTGGAGCACCAGCATTTTGAGGAGTAGTAGTAACACGTGGCGTTACATTGCTGGCCGGAGGAGTGGTGTTCGCGGTACCACTAGATCCTGCAACGTTAATAGGAGTAATACTTGCAATGGGAGTACCACTAGAACATGCAATGTTAGAGTTGGGTGTTGAACCCGGATTGGTAACTGAACCAGACCTAAGACCGACCATCTTTGAGAGAATTGAGATTGTAACCGAGAGAATGATCTCCCACTGTGGTCGCCAATATGTAGATGGGGAAAAATGATTGCTGTTTTTTTTAAGGAATTGAGGAGACGACCGTGCGGAGGAGACTCCTTGAACGGAGCAAATTGCTCAACCTCACACAGATGCACTGCAAAAAGGGAGTGCTTGAATTCGAGAGATCAATCTATATGACTCCGGCCTAAACCAATACAATGGCCGTTCTAGAGTCAATTCGGTCACAAGAGAGGATGGGTCGATATGTAGGATGGAAGCTGAGAAATGTGTGAGATCAATGGTGATCGAAATTGTAGGTGTGGTGTGTATTCTGCGTGAAGAAATAAGATAAGTTCTGATTGATTGAATTTTCTCTGTTGAGAGTAAATGTTCAGACGATGAGTTTGTGTTCTCTTGTGTCTGTTCAACGAAAGACTATCTTATTTTCCAATCATGATTCAGAGACTTATTTATATTGCTAGAATTGTAAACATATTGATCCCATGAAGTGTGACAGTTGGTGAAGTCAAAGAGTGGGGAAATGAAATCGTGTTAAAACCAGATGCTCATCGTGCTGATACTTGGTTGATTTTCTATCCACTACTTTGCTAACTCCTCCAACTGATTGCACGACTTGCTCACATTCTCATCGTGTGTATGAACACACGTGTTGTAGATCACTAGACCAAAACCCTAATTAATATCCCCCCATGTGACACGATTGATGTCTCATGATTTTGGAGTCTGCAAGGTAGACTTGTATTTAGTTAGTCAGTTGCTGACTTTATGGGACGATGAGTCCCTGTATTGTTGAGTCAAATGTGATTTGCACATGTTCTAAGACTCGTGAATTGAACGTGTCTACTGAGACAGAGGTGCAATTGTCAAATAAATGTTGATAGTTAAGGTGAACAAATATTGCTCATTTGATGAATTGTTGAATATTAATAATTGAACCAATATTCCTTAGTCTGAGCAAATATTGCTCATCTGAGCAAATATTGCTCATCTGAGCAAATGTTGCTCGTTTGATGAATTATTGGTCGAAGGACCAAATAAAATATTAATTTAAAATACGGGCAACTGATCCGAGTATAATCAATTAAAATGTTAATCATGGGATCAACGTAAAATTATTATTGTTTGAATCTGGAATTATGAACCTTGAATTCGAAAACCCTAATTTCGATCAATTGTTGATTTATTTAAAATCAACCACCGAGTGAAGGAAGGACCGGATTCATGGGATGATGGATCGACCATGTAGCTCCTAGATGCTCGGGTGAGCAAATACCAAAGTCTCTTGAAGACCAATTGGTGGAAAGATGATTAAATGTTGGTTCAATCATTTATTAATATAATGCTCGTCTGAGCATTAGGAAATAAAACCTAATTATGAAGAGATAAGGGACCGACCAAGGGATCCTGAAACCGGCCCTGGTTGGTCATGGGATCGACTGACGATAATTTTATGAAATTCCAAATCGTTTGGAAGAGTTTTGGAGCTAATACTTGCAATTGCGTAAATTAGGTCAAATTGTGAAAATGCGTGGGACCGGCTCCTTGCAAGACAAAGAGCCAACCTTGGTCGGTCAAGGTAACATGCTCACATCGCCAAAGTGTCCATGTCTCAGTCCTGAGAATTTTGATATTTTCTGATGTGTGTTTGAGCAACATTTTGAGAAAATACGAAGAAATCAGGGATTTTGTTGAAACTGAGGAAACTTCATAAAATAAAGGAAATAATAATAATAAATTAAGGAATCATGAAGTATGGGACCGGTTATGGCTAGCCGGCCAATGAGCACGGTCCCATGGTACTTTTCCTAAATCAACAACATAAAAACTCAATACCATCCGTTACTCCAGAATAAAAGTAGCACTGGTGAAGCTTACCCTCTCTCCTATTGGTCGATAAGTGAAACCTCGCGCTCTCATTGGCTAATTGAGAAACCATTCGTATTCGTTGGATGAAATTTCGTGAGATATGGTGCGTTGATCTGACAATGTGCGGTGTAGATTGGGCGGATTGTTGGGACACACGCGACGGACGACCCTCATTATTTAGAAAAATTGTTATATTAGTTTCGTACATTTAATGTGAAAATCCAGAAAATAAAGAAAACTACTATATTAGTTTCGGACATTTATGATTAAAAAAAAATCAATTCAATATATTTATGGAATAAAATAAAATGCTTTATATTTTTTGAATTTTTTATAATTTTATGTATTTATTATAAAAAAAATAGAAAATAAAATCAACTATTGTATTCATTTCGTACATTTATGACTTAAATACCAAAAAAATCAATTCAACATATTTACGGAATAAAATAATATGATTTATATGTGTTGAATCTTTTATACGGAAAAAAATCTAAAAATGACAAAGAGAACTACTATATTAATTTCGGAAATTTATGATTAAAATAAAATAAAATAAAAATCAATTCAATTCAATTTTCTATTATAAAATATCCTGAAAATAAAAAAAAATTTACTATATTAATTTTTTACATTTATGACTGACATAAAAATAATAATCAATTCAACATATTTATGGAATAAAATAATAAGATTTATATTTTTGAATCTTTTATAAGGAAAAAAAATCTAGAAATGACTATATTAATTTTTAGTGATAATAATAAACATCTAGAAAATCCAGACATGTTTATAGCATTGACAAAAAATCCAAGCATATTCATAAATCTAAAACATAAAATAATTTCAAAGATTTTATCCATTTCAATGGGATAATTGTTTTTTTAAATTAATATTAATATGGTCTTAAAAATGGTATCCTTTAATATACATGCGGTTTGGGCAAAAAATATCGATACGCTGATAATTTATTTAATAATACTACTATCAAGTTGTCGTTACTATTATTATTAAAAATATTTTAATTAATACTAACCAAAAGTATGTAATTTTCTTATTCTAAAATTAGTTTCATGAAGATTAAAAAAAATATATTTAATACTAATATGTTGTTAATAAATTATGAAAATAATTTTTTTAATTTTCTTCCTTTAAGATATTGATTGATATTGTTTCTTAATAAAAGTAATTTCTTATCGAAATTTAGTTTTGGTGACTGAATATAAATAATTCAAGCGAAAGCCAAACCTCATTGTTTGCGCGTTACTTTTCTTTTCAGGTTTTTTTCTTCATTTTTTTCGGTTTCTTACAATCTAGGATTTTGTTGTCTACTCTATTTTTATTGTTTGTTTTGCATGTAATTAATAGGTTGCGGTGATGGGAGGTTAATATTAAGCTTTTACTGGTGGTATATTTCTTACCCATTTTCAATATAGTCCATGATGTTTATGGGTTTGATCTTTTCGGAAAAATCAAAATATTTAGTTTGGAAAGGTGGTTTAAGAAGTCGACATCTCATCAAAAGTGTCTGTTTGAAAAGGTGAAATTGAAGTACCAATTTCATTTAGGTCTCAATTCGTTTTTTCCTAAGGTTATAGTTTGTTTGTTGACTATCTATGTGTTTCAGGTGCGAGAGAAATTCCAGAATAATTTCATTAGAGTGGGGTAAGCATGATTATTTTTGGGTACATTTTACACATAGAAATTGTTATTGGCTATTTTATGCCGGGTTGAGGAGATGCCTACAAACAATTATGTTGAGAGCAGGTAACGAATATGGTGAAGTAATTTTTATTTGGAGGAAAATAATGTGTAGTAGTAAGGTTTAGCTTATGAAGATGCGATGTAAGGTTGTTTATTTTTTTCCTTCATTTTCTATTTTATTATGATGATTTTCTCAAAATAAAATATGTATAGCAAAAGTAGGTGTTTAATCGTTTTGTTGTTATTTTTTTTTTGTAATGTTGTTCACGGTATGATATTTTGAGTTCACGCAAATGTTTAGTTCATTGAGATTATTTGTTCATAATTGTTACTGTAGTTCACGTGTTCATGATCTAAAAATGAAAAATTTTGGGAAGGAGGGACACAACCTATTCATTATAATGGTAGTTGTATTTTTGTGTTGTTGGTATCATTTGCTTGACACAAATTATAGGTTTTGCCTATCGCATGGTGCAGTGAGGGTTAACTAAATGGTGCTTATAATTTGTATTCCGTGAATCATATGTGTTATGCGTAAGTTTTATATGCTGCAAATGGATTTCTAATAATCTGATACTTTTGGGCTTAAAATTTCTTAAATTTATTCCATTAGGTGTAAAAAAATCTTTTCTCATGTAAGAGGAGGGAGGATGGAAATTTGAGTAGATTTAAATTAGATAACTCTCTGTTAGAATCAACATATTTAACCAACATGTTGGCGACTTTAGACTTTGTGTAACTGTTAGCTTAATTTTTTTTAAATTAGTAATTTTTTTGAAGCATTTATGGAACGATGCATACATATTAATGACATAATATTTTTCAATAGTTGTAATTATATGTAGAAAGAAAATTTTAAATTAGTGTTTATAAAACTCAAAATATCTAAAAAAACCTTAGGGCAAAAAAATCTTTAGAGGTCTACTTATGGTAAAAGAATCCCAAACGGTTGGCTTAACAATCTTTTTCTTCTTACCCTTTATTTTAGAAATTAATTTATGAAAGAAAAATCTTTCCATATTATATTTTGTTGCCACACAAAGCAATTCCATTTCATATCTCAGCTCATTTTTTTTCTTTGCAGCCGAGTCTCAAAGGTCTATATTAAGGACACTGGCATGGACATTTGTAAAATGAATAATTCTCTTTGTCATCTTAGCTATATTCTCTAAACATGTAGAAGTCTTTTCGATGACGTAGTAGTGAATATATTATATAATTATAAATAAGGATGATACTGGCCCCGTCCATCATTTTAAATTATATGTAGGGCCAAAAGGATAAATGTTAATATGAAATAGGGAAATAGGAATAAGGATGGATGTAAATCCCAAACAACATTGTTAAGTTATTGTCCTAAGAGCATTCTACTCTCTCTTGGCTTTCCTTTATAAATTTTTCTGATATTTTGACGGGGTTCTGCTAGATTATTGAATTATAGTTTTTTGTGAAACCTATTCTTATTATTCTTTTTCTTTGTCGAACAGGATATACACATGAAATTGCTTTGTTTAATAGATCATGTTGTAACGGCACTTCGTTTACTTGACCTACGATTGATGTAAAAAAAAGAGTCCCTTTAATCGTTCAATTCTAAGAGAGTTTTAAGTTTTGTTTCAAGCCACATACATAATAAATTAGCTATATGCATCACTAAAAATCCAGCAACCAAATTATTTAATTAACCAATACAATTTAGATATTCTCTTTGCCAATAAAGGTACTATAATCATTAATTAGTGGACAATCCTTGCGGTTAAAGTAACAATCACGAGTGTTTAAACGTAGTCTTAGTGGGATGTTAGTTAATTGTTTGATTACAACTTCTTTGACGGGAAGCATTTCATCTGTTTTGTACTATCTAGAATTGGAAAGATATTTTATGTTATATCGTGTGTTCTTTTAATGTCTCAAATAAGTATGATTTTTCATTTAACTATAAGGAGTTGGTGCCTGGGTTGGGTTGACCGCTTGATTCTTAACACAAGTATATGATTTCCGAAGAAAGATATATCAATGCATTTTCTTGATTACATCATCTTCGACGGGAAACACTTTATATTCTTTTTCACTATTTAGGGTTGAAAATCTATTTTATATTAATATCGATTTTTAGTATCACTAATATCAGATATCCATACAACTATACAATGAGTATGATTTTTTATCTAACTATAGGGACTTGGATCCTGGAAGAGAACTTGAGTTGGCCGCTTGATTCATAACACAAGTATATGATTCTTAAAAATATAGATCGGTAAATTTCCTTGATTACATCATCTTCGACGGGAAGAAATTTATATATATATTTTGCAATATTTTTGCAAGTCCATATAGTTAAATGAAAAATCACTCCAGAAATACTTCAGTTATTAATAGGCGATCCTTACGGTTAAAGCAACAATCACGGGTATTCTAAATGGGTCATAGTGGGATATTAGTGCATTTCCTTGATTACAACTTCTTTTGACTCACTTCATCTATTTTGCACTATTTAGAATTTGCAAGCTATTTTTATGTTATACATCGTGTGTTCTTTTAATGTCTCTAATATCAGGTATTGATACAACCACATAATGAGTGTGATTTCTCATTTAACTATACAGACTTGGAGCCTGGAAGAGAACTTGAGTTTGCTGCTTGATTCCTAACACAAGCTTCTAGTTCTTAAGAAAGATATATATCAGTGCATTTTATTGATTACTTCTTTGACATGAAGCACTCTACATGCTTTGCGATATTCAGGGTTAGCAATCTATTTTATATTAAGATCGTGTTATTTTTAGTGTCTCTAATGTCAAATATCAGCATAGATCTATAATATGTGTGATTTTTCATTCAACTACAAGAAGTTGGAGCCAGGAAAAACAATTGAGTTTCCCGCTTAATTTTTTACGCAAGTATACGATTTTTGAAGAAAAATATATATGTGTGTTTCCTTAATTACATTTACTTTGACAGGAAGCACTTCACATGCTTTATGTTATTTAGAGCCGACAATCTATTTTTTATCAATATCATGATTTTTTGAATGTCTCTAATATCACATATCGATGCCTATATAATGACTAATGACATTTTCTTGATTACTTCTTTGACAAGAAGCACTGTGTATGCTTTGGACTATTTAGGGTTGGCAATCTGTTTTATATCAATATCGTGTTATTTTTCGTGTCTATAAAGTCAGATATCAACATAGCTACATAATATGTGTGATTTTTCATTCGACTACAAGAAGTTGGAGCCTAGAAAAACAGTTGAGTTAGCCACTTTATTTTTAACGCAAGTATATGATTTCTGATAATCAATATATATATATATGTTTCCTTAATTACATTTTCTTTGACGAGAACCACTTCATATGCTTTGCCCTATTTAGAGTTGACAATCTATTTTATATTAATATCACGATTTTTTAGTGTCTCTGAACTTCAGATATCGATGCCTATATAATGGCTAATGAGTGTGATCTTTCGTTTAACTATAAGAAGTTGGAGCCTGGAAGAGCAGTTCAGTTGGTCCCTTAATTCCTAACACAAATATATGATTTCCAAAAAAAGATATATCAATACATTTCATTGATAACATTTTATTTGACGGGAAGCAATTCATATGTTGTGCACCATTTAGAGTTTTCAATCTATTTTATATTAATATATTAATATCGTGTTTTTTTTAGTGTCTCCAATATCAGATATTGATACAACTATATAGAAATTGTGATGTTTCAGTTAACTACCAATAGTACTGATACATGTAATGTAATGAACTACTTATTGATTTCAAAGGTCGGTATAATTTTTCAAAAGTATTTTATTTAAGAGGATTTCTTAATCTCCAACACTTTAAACAATATGTAACTGGTGAATAATTTGGTTTCGGTTGTTAATCTACTAAGTGATTGCTTCAAAAATAAATAAATATGATAATTGGTGTTTTCATGGTACACTGCAGTTGTTAATTGAGATCCCTTCTTGGACGGGTGCGGTGCTTCCCCCAACTGAGAATCGATTTTGTCATACCCGGTTCGAAGTACGGGTTAAATACTAAAAAATAATAATTATGTACTTATAGCTTAAAATATTTTAGTTTATTTGTAAAATTGATTATTATTATATTATGATGCATGAAATTAGTTTTCAAAACCATGTTAGATCTTCAAATCATAATAATATTATTATATATTTGATTATTATAAAGTTTTAACTGTTAATTGTCAATTTGTTGGATAGTAATTCTATAAGCTTATTAGAACTCTTATTAGGATGGGCGCGGGGCGAAGCCCCGCCTCAGTGAACATGAACTGACGATATAAGAAATTCCAGCAGTCCCGGTGCGTAGCACGGGTTTCAAGCTAGTTTATATTATTTTCATGATTTTAGGGAAATATCATGAAATCAAGGAGTTTGTTGAAACCAAGGAGTTTCCTTGAAGTGAAGGAGTTTCCATGAGACGAAGGAAACCATAATAATAATAATAAAATAAGGGGCGTGTGGGACCGGCCACAACTAGGGCATGGTTGGCCGGCTAGGGCCCAGTCCCGCGAGTCTTCCCTAATTTTATGATTTTTCCTCGATGTGAAGGAAATATCATGAAATCAAGGAATTTCATGGGATGAAGAAAATAATAATAAAATAATAAGGAATGCAAGGTGTGAGACCGTCCACAACTAGGGCATGATCGGCCGGCTAGTGAACCCAGTCCCATGACACCTTTCCTAATTTTTATTATTTCCTTGAGACGGATGAAACACCATGAAACTGAGGAGTTTCCTTAAAACAAAGGATATTTGTTCAAATGAAAGGATTTTCATGAGATCAAGGAAAAATATGATAAAATAAAATTTAGGCGTGGGACTGGCCACGACATGACTGGCCGTCCGGTGGGCCCAATCCCCCAGCACCTTAGCTAAGTACACTTGCACCATTCCTTCGTATTTTGGAATGCTTGTTCGTGCATTCAGGTGCTTCGTTAGTGTATTATTGCTGAGTACACTTGCACCATTTTGGTCGGGGCTTACTCGATAGCAGCTCAGATGCATGTACGTTGAATATTATCACTAACTCATGGAATTCTGCCGGGAAGAACCACAAATTGAAGTAATGAAATATTATGAAGAACGTATAATATTTCTAAATATTCAGTTAATGAATACAAGGATTAGATATAATTAATTGATGGCTCTATACTAGCAGGCATGTTGTCTAGGAGCATTAATTATTCGAGATTTGAGCGATATGAGCTAGTTGAAGCGTCATATTTATTATGTATAGTTAGGGAAAACGTTGTTGCATCCTGAAGACTTTATTGCTCTATACTAGCAGGCAAGCCGTCTAGGAGCCGTCCAATCATTAAGATTCTATACACATGTCTTTTATATAGTAAGGGAAAACATTGTTACATCCTGAAGACGTTATCTCTCTATACTAGCATGCAAGTTGTCTAGGAGCCGTCCAATCGTTCGATTCTATATAAAAGTGATTACTGAAATTGCTCAGTATTCATGAGATATGCCGTTGCCTCGGTTGAGAGACTGCATATTCGCGTACGCTCTGAGAGACAATATACTCAATCAGAGACTCTTATGGCATGAGTTTTCATACTTCAATGAGAGACATGAGCCTCAATATTCATCTGATTGTTGGATCAGGAATATGTAAGATTATGGTTTTATGATTTTAGCCTTTTGAAAAAGTGGGGGTCTAAAAACCACACCCAATATTTCGATTAGCAATCTGTATGGACAACTCCGAGTTACTTTCTATAGAATCAACTAGACAGTCAGACTCAATCAATAGAAAATATCTCAATGAGTTATTATCTCAATCTCTCAATTTGATTTACTCAAGCAAATACAATATGCGAGTCTTTATCAAAGAGAGATAACTTGGATGGTACCAAAGACCAATATCCAAGTGTCAATCAATTTAAATCAACAACCAAGAAGGTCGGATATTCTAATTGATTGAACAACGCACAACCTGTATTATTTCAATTATATAACGAAATATAATGCGGAAAAGAAATAACACAGATACTATAATTTTGTTAACGAGGAAACCGCAAATGCAAAAAAAAACCCGGGACCTAGTCCATATTAAACATACACTGTATTAAGCCGCTAAAGACACTAGCCTACTCTAAGCTAACTTCGGTCTGGACTGTAGTTGAACCCCAACTAATCTCACACTGATCCAAGGTATAGTTATGTTTCCACGCCTCTGATCCCAGCAGGATACTGCGCACTTGATTCCCTTAGATGATCTCACCCACAACCAAGAGTTGCTACGACCCGAATTCAAAGACTTTAATAAACAAATCTGTATCACACAGAAAAGTTTACAAGGATAGATAAATTCGTCTCCCACAAATAAACCTATGAGTTTTGTTTCGTCTTTTGATAAATCAAGGTGAACAGGAACCAATTGATAAAACCAGACATATATTCCCGAGAACAGCTCAGCTTTATCAATCACCTCACAATAAACTTAATTGACGCGGCGAAGAAGATTATTGAGGAATCACAAATAATGAGACGAAGTGTTTGTTACTACTTTTATATCTTGCCTATCGGAGATAGACATCTCAAGCCAATTATTACAATTATACTCGTACGATAGAAGATGCAAGATCAGATCACATAACTACGATAAAATTAGTATTGGTCTGGCTTCACAATCCCAATGAAGTCTTTAAGTCGTTAACCTAGTTTTAGAAGAAGAAAACCAAAGGTTAAAGGAGAATCGACTCTAGCTTAGCAAACTAGTATCACACATAATGTGTGGGGATTAGGTTTCCCAGTTGATAGAGTTCTCCCTTATACAATCTTTCAAATCAGGGTTTGCAATCAATGTTAGCTTAGTAACAAAGCATTCAATATTCACCGTTAGATGAAAACCTGATTAGATTCAAGTTAATATTTACCAACCGTTAGATCGAAAACATAGCTTGTTATACACACATGTAATGCATATTTCTAGGCTTGTGTAACCGTACCCAAACTTGTACATTAGTTGGTTCAACACTAGTTAACCAAATGGTTAGCCGTATGATAAATTTCATATCAACCATATTCTTTTTCACCATAACTAGTCCAAATGACTCAAATGAACTAGTTAGAGAGTTGTTCAATTACTTAGATCTTTATGTACTACACAAGACATAATTGAAGCAAAAACGATGTGATTCACTCGAATCGATTCATGAACTATAAAGCCACGGTTTGCAATAACATTCCTTAGTTTATTAAGATAAGTTCACAAACATCGTTTTTAGACATAACCTACTCAAGTTTACGGACTGAAGCTCACGCACTACACCGGTTTCACTTGATCAACAAAGTTCACAAACTTCGGTTCAAGCAATAAGGACTTATACATATATGTGTTGCCACAACAATGCTTATATCCTCCAATGGTTATATTGTCTAAACTCTTATTTCAATCATTGAAACATTCTCAGAGGGCGTTATATAGTTGTTATTCACAAACTATTTTTCGTCAGAGCGATTTACAAAATGATTGAAACATAACATGACTTTCGTCACTAGGTAAAGATGAACTTGATTAAAGCGAAAGCTTTACCAACACATATTTCGACAAATAGATAAGCGAGATATACTCAGCTCGAAATATTCACATGTGTATAATCTTAGTTTATATAGTAATACGACTTTTGTCTCAAGATAGGAGATAGAGTATATAGACTTTTGAGTGATAGATAAGTTCAAGTCTCCACATACCTTTTAGTCGATGAAGATCCACTAGTTCCTTGAGTAGTCCTTCGTCTTGTATGATGATCGCCATGGAGTTCTTGAGATCAACTACACTTTCTATCCTAGTCCGAGACCTTAGCTATAGTAGACTAGAAATCAAAAAAATTATAGTTTTGATCACTAATATTGACAAACATGCTTGAGATAGCAACGCATGCGAGTTCGACCAAGAAATTCTCTAATACCTTTGTCAAAAATCCACTATCAACATCCGTAAAGCAAGATTTTACACGAAAACTGAGCGGGATCCGATGTGATCCATTTTGAAATGTAGGGAAGGGATATCGCTACTAAGTAAGGATAAGGGAGACCATAGGACTTGGTTTTTTAGTTTTTTCCCTACATATATGGGATATGGAAGGGAAAACCCTTACCATAGTGGTTGGCCTAAGTATTCACAAGTTTTCTATAACACCGTGCCTATTCCTTTTTAGACTAGTGTTAGATCATAAATCGGTTGAACTCACCAAGCGTTGGTATGTCAAGTTTGGTTGTCATATTTTAGTATCAAAACTCATTCAGAGTCACTTGATTAAATACTAGAGTCAACTTTGTTTATGTTAGACTAGGAAGTCTAGGAATGTTGAGACATACAAGTATTACTCCGAAGACCTGAAGAATGTGAAGAAGTAACGAACAACAACAACGACATCATCCTTCCACTTGAGGTTAGTAATATTGACTTGAACTGTTTCATTCCTAACGTATCTTTAAAGTCGTCCAATATTGAAAATATAACTGCGAAGATGTATATAATCTAGTGATGTATATTACTCTAGTGATGTGACATGATCATAATAGTATGATCATAGTATTAAGGAATTAGACTACGAAGTATAACGCTTATCTTTTGAACTTCGTAGATATGACATCGACATAATCTTGTATATATTGTTATCATTATGTGAATGGTTATGGTGAAGATTTCATCCCAGGAAACAATGTTTTACATTTTTTCAAAGGAAGTACATTCATGAACTTGTTTCGTGAATCGAAAAGGAAATCATTAGGCTTATTGGTCCGGTTATTCATTAAAAATCTTTGGATGACAAATATGTGTGAGATGGCAGAACCGATATTATCTTAGGTTATGTATCTTAGTATAACTAATCACAATGCCAGACTTATGATTTAATATGACTTGTTTTGTTAATTGGTGTAACCGATCCTAAGTAATCACCATATGATGGTATGATTGATCCTTGTAATTGGTGTGACCGATCCTACTAATTGGTGTGACCGATCATGAGTGTATGTGATCTATCCTTGTAATTGGTGTAACCGGTCCTGGTAACTAGTATGACCGATCACAAGTAATACCATGTGTAGATGGAATTGATCCTTGTAACTGGGGTAACCGATCCTAGTGATTGATGTGACCGATCACAATGTTTCCATAATTAGGTATAACCGATCCTAGTGATTGGTATAACCGATTGAACCCATGTATGTGATTTGGTATTTGATCAATCACATAATAGTCTTGGAAAACAGGTGAACCAATTATAAACTTGTTTGGAAGTGTGGTATAACCGATTCCAAGAATGCAAATCCATGTAAATATGAAATAAGAATTTGCAGTGAAAAGATGTCAACATACTTTGAACACGAGCAGTAACTCTTATCATTTATTGTTCAAAGATATTCCTTAGTACTCAAGGTGATCCTGTGCCGAAATAAATTAAGAATCTTTTCATCGGGGTTTTTGGTTTTATATGATTTAATTACCAGCAATTAATGCATATCTCTAGAGAATAAAAATTAATAATGTGCATATACTAATTGGAGATTTTTTATTGAGAGATTTCGAAAATATTGGACAAGCATTTATTGGAATTAGAAAAATCAAATTTTTCCATTCATTGCGTATCTTGAGAATACTTTCAGTTTTGGAAATTCCTTGGTGTCCAAACATCCTTGGTCTATAAATACCTAAGTTTTCATTTCCGGAAAACTATCCTAAGAGCCAGGCAAACTTCATTTCTTGTTGTTTCTGGTGGAGCCGTCTACTCAGAGAGGAAAGTATCCTAATCAGGTGAATTCTCTCACGACCGCTCGTTAAAGACTTCCATGTGATCAAGAAGCTCTAGTACCGTTGGTGTGAAACTAGAATTGCAGTGTTATTAGTTTTCAATTCATTTGATTGACTAATAGTTATTGAAACTTTGATTGCATCTAGTTTTTTTATGCTTGAGATATTCTCTTCTAATCTAAGATTCACTCAAACTAAATCAGAGTATCGATGAAATCTTTAGAATTGTTGTTAGATATAAGGACATCTTGTGATAATCCCTTGTTAACAGACTTCGTTCTGTGCATGATTGATCACAAGAGATTCAATTGGTGTTGTGCAGGTTATTGAAGATAAAAGAAGATTTAAAGACGAAGAAGATTTCTTATTGGTTTTCGTATCTTGTGAATTATGTGCAAAAACCTTGACCGACTGGGATCCAACTAGAATCGGATTTATTCAATTGATTAGTTGCGTGAGATTGGCATTCTCTATATTACTCTTTTAGATCTATATTGATTGAGTGCGAATTTATACTTGACTATTTCGGTAGTCATAGTTAGATTGATCTAACCAGACAAAGGTTTTATTAGATTAAACGGAAGAGCCTTTGTCAACGACTCATCTAAATATTAAAGCAAGATTTTAGAGTGGTTACCAAACAGATTCTTCCTTTGCTGTTTGGAATACGATCCAAATGACTTGATGTTCACGTGTGTGACTCTAGAAGTCGAAAGCGTATGGATACTGACGGAACTAAGTATCTAGGGGTAGTATGCTTGGTCTCAACTATCCGAAGTTGGTATTAGATTTTGTATATCGGCTTAATTCTGATTCAAAATTGGACTGGGTCCCAGGATTTTTCTGCATTTGCGGTTTCCTCGTTAACAAAATCTTACTGTGTCTTTTACTTTGATTTCTGCATTATAATTGTTTATTATCATAAAGTAAATACACATATACATTAACTCTACATTACTTGATAGTGATCCTATAGAGTTTGGTTATTACCGAACCTATTATCGATCTTGTATCCATAGTCAATCACACAAGTTATCTTGTTGTTGTATTATCTCGATCTTGTATCCATAGACAATCATATGAAGTGTGAACCGAATTGTCGTATTATCTCGACTCTGTCCATAGACGATCACATTCAGTAGAGGACTTATAGGTTGAAACTAAAAGATTGTGGTGTATTTGGGTACCCTTGTATTTTCAACTAGTCGTCTTTCTGGTTGTGATTAATCAGACTATGCACAAGCTAAATCATGTTTGTTAGCAATTAGATTTGCATCTCAGTCGTAGTTCAATCACACTCAATCTGTTATTTTATTTAGATATCTGAATATTAACCCTATTATGCCAAAATCAATCAAGGGAATTTCCGCAAAACCCCAAGCAACATCACCTACATCCAGGCGATATTTACTCTCAGAAATATCAACTCACAGTCGTTTTCCTTGTTATCATCAAATTAATCCCTCTATCTATTGATAACAGAGAACCGAAGCCCTTTAGTCCCGAGCAAGTTAGGGTAGGGCAGAGATATTATCTCATAAAGATCCTATCTCTTAAAAGTATGGCTAAGTTTCTACGCCGGCTCACTTGACTGGGCAACCTGTCCAGAGATAATATTAAATCCTTAGCACATTCTGTGCCCCATTAATTTTGGTACAAAGGATGGAGTGGTCACCAAATAAATAGGATTACGAAATCGCGACCATAGCCCGAGCTACAGTGCTACATGGAGAATCCCCCTTTTCACGATCATGCTGCCTACATAGCTATGGAGCGAAGTCCCCCCTTCACAATATGCCAGGATGGTTTCAAATGTTCAGAATTTAGAGTGGCAATAATTTATATCCTCAAGATAGATAGGAACATGGACCAACACGGGATGATTCTAAAGAGGTAATCGGGTTTTCCGTTCGCCGCTTCCGCGCAGAGAGACAACCAACCCCCAAGAACCAAATACCACTCATACGCTAACACATATTTTCCAACAAAAACAACCGTCTCCATAAATCCATATATCGGTATATCTATAATATGTTTCACATAAATCCATTGGCCTTCAAGAGAATATGTTATTGGATCTCCAAGTCGATCCAGGTAAAGTGGATTAAGGGTATGGATACACAACTCCTTGTTAATCTTAGAACAAAGGAAAATAATAATATATACAAGGAAGATACTTTGGTAGAAGAACTGGAAGAGGGGATAAATTTTTGTATAATTCTTCATCAACAAACTGGTGATTGCCCGCAAGCTTTGAAAATAGAGATGAAACTTCACCAAATTAGATGAAATCAGCCCCAAAGCTTTAATCATGCTGGAGATGTCAAAAGAAATCCACTTACAGGGAAGATAAGATTAATTTATGCATCGTTGGTTTCACTGAGCAACTTGGACGAGTCGATAACAACTTGGGTTGAAGAATCGAAAAAGAACTCAGTCATCAAGACCCGGTTTGAAGTGGATTCGGGTGGAAATATTCCATGTAGGGATATATCTTGTTTTGGGGAAAGTGCCAGTCTTTGTTGCTGTTTCTGACAAAGGAAGGGGATAAGAGTCCTTTTGAACGACACGTGGAAACACTTGGATATAAGGATATAAAACAAAAATTAGGTGACCACATGGTCTTTTGCTATCCCATAAAGAGAATTATTGCAACTAAAGGCAATAAGATCGAAACACATTGTCCAGGCCCAAACACATATATGCGTAAAGCTGGATCCAAAGAGAATGTAAAGAGAGCAAGTTCAACTATGGAGACCCAGCAACACATGCCGTCACTGAAGAAATGCGATAGTTTGGAAAGGTCCGACTCTCGCAAGCTGAATGATTATCGTACGGCTGGACTGTCAAAAAAATACAACCATTGACAGTCCAAAATCTGCGCATACTTCTAGGGCAAGCTCGGAAATTAGACTAGTATTTCCCTTCATGTTCATGAATAATTTAGATTTAGGTTTAGTATTTCCCTTCATGTTTTTCCCTTTCATGTTGTTAAATAAGTATGTTAGAAGTATTAAGGATACTTCAGGTAACATGAGTCATCAACAACAGGAGTCCTTTATGCAAGTTTCTCATAATCAACAACGACAACAGGTGAGCACAAAAGGCGAGGGCGGCAGACATACACCTCACCACAGCAGCGACAACTACCAATCCACCAATCACTCAGTTACACAACCACCAGTAACACGATCACTTCAATGTTCAGACAATGAAGTATCCGCCAAAATTTAGGTTATTCTTGTGGATAGTCATTGAAAAATGTGTAACAACGTTCGCGCTCCAGATTTGTCACCACCACACCAAAAACAAACATCAGGCTAGCTATATATGTTGTGTTCTACACCAACTGTGGACCAAAATACCAAAATTAAGAGATAACCAACATTGTGATGAAATTATGTAGGTGACGAGGATCAAAACATGACTCAAGACTCAAAGGAATATCGACATTATCAAGGGGATAAAGAATCAACGAACAAATCGATCGCAAATTAATTCTTATAATTGGGAATTGGTTACACAAATGTTTTTTTACCCAATTGTAAAGACCAGGAATGCTACTTTCGTGAAAAATATATAAACCTTGACTGGTCGCCTATATAAATAAATTCCCCTTTTCAAAAAAAAAACAAAAAAAAAAAACAACTTCGTATAGATCATCTCACCTTGCTAGACTGCCACGCAACTTACTGGCAGCAAAGATCCAGAATACAATGGTTATAATCCGGAGATCGCAACACAACATTCTTTCATCCATGGAAATAATTCATCGAAGCTGCAACAACATCCAACAAATTCAAGATCAACATAATAATTGGATCCACGATAAAGATGTTATAATCAAAACTATGCTCGATCCTTTCACGGATTAATATACGACACCTGATACAAAAATTTATGACCAGTTGTTTGAGGACATTACCCCGAGATTAACACCCCAACAATGCTCTATTCTTACATCGGAGGTAACCCCCGAGGATATCAAACATTCCACAGGCCCAGACGGCTACACTAGCAGGTTCTTCAAAGTCTTCTGGGGAAACATCCCGGACATAGCTTATTGATATGGTACACATCTTTTTTAACTCCCTCAACATCCATCCACTCATGAACCACACAAACCTCACCCTTATCCCCAAAGTAGATCACCCTTCTAAACCATCGCATTACAGACCAATAGTATTACGTAATGTCACTTACAAAATTATCTCAAAAATCCTAGTCAATCGATTACGACCTCTTCTCTCATTCCTCATAAGCCCCTATCAAAGTACTTTTGTTCCCCGAAGATATATTCATGATAACATAGCAATCGCTGGTGAGCTTTTTCATTACATCAAATCCTCTAGCCGAACCAAGGATCCAAAAGTAGCTCTCAAACTTGACATACAAAAAGCTTATGACTCTTTAGATTGGGGATTCATCAAATGATGATTCACCAAAATGGGTGTTGATGGTGGATCTTTGACAAGGGCTAAAATTGTAAAATCATGATACTACATGTTTCTGACCCGGCTTCAGGAATGCATGTGAGGATTCATATTTTATGATCCGTGAACCGTTTCACGATCTATGACTGAGCGAATATTCCTCTCAGAGTTATGATGAATATGTATATCGAAAGGCCTCCCCGGCTGAGCATTCGATGCTTCACATATTTCATCATCACCTCTACATATAATCAAAATGATTGGGCGGTTCCCTAGACATAATGTTTGTTAGGGAGATTAACGCCTTCAGGACATCACGCCGCTCGTTGTTCCCTGATTACGTAGAGAGACCGTGTATAGAATATCTTAATGATTGGGAGGTTCCCTAGACATAATATGTTTGTTAGAGAGCTTAATGCCTTCAGGACGTCACGCAGCTCGTTGTTCCCTGACTATGCACCCCCTCAGAACGAGTATGATGCTTCAATTATCTCATATCTCGATTTTGCAAATAGATTAATTCTAGCGTGTTATTCATCAACCGAATTCCTATAAAATAATCTATTTTATCTCATTACTTCGTTCCATGGATGATCCCCAACTGGATTCCATGGATTAGTAATGGATAACCACTTTATCTCATTACTCCGTTCCCTGAATCCCCCGGCTGGATTCCATAGATTAGTAATAGATACTCAACTTATTTTATTACTCCGTTTCATGAATCATCCTCAGCCGAATTTCATGAATAAGTAATAAATATTCAACAATCGGGCATCTGGGCCACCACCGAGTAAGCCCCGAGAAACGGTGCAAGTGTACTTGATTATAGTGCACGAACGAGCACCCGAACGCACAAATGAACGTTCGAAAATATGGACAAACGAGGAACCAACCAGGAAAATAATATTAAATAAAATAAACAAGAGGCATGGGACCGGGCCCGCCGGTCGGTCGGTCATGCTTCTGTGGCCGGTCCCCCTTTCCCATTTTTTTTGTTGTTTCCCTCATCTCATAGAAACTCCTCCATTTGAGCAAAATCCCTCGTTTGAGCGAAACTCTTGGTTTTCCATACTTTCATCGAACAAAAATAGGGAAAGGTGTCACGGGACCGGGCCACCTAGCCGGACGGACATGCCCTAACCGTTGCCGGTCCATACCTTACAATTCCTTATTTTCTCATATTATTATTTCCATCATCTCATGGAACTTCATCGTTTCAGCGAAAACCATAGCTTTTCAATATTTTCTCAAATATTGCTTAATCCATAAAAAAGCCAAAAAGTCAAATGGTCACATGACCGACTAGGCCACTCACGTCAAGTATTAAAATATTATTATTTTAATATTTTCAAAATATTGGTCGCACGAGCAAAGTTCCACTTGCTCATTTGAGCAAAATTGAGAGTTTCAGTCAAGATCAAACTCTTCAGAAAATCCAAAGTAAAAATGTGGGGGTACAACAACCACACCCAACAATTCGTTTGGCAATCTGAGAGGACTTACTCTAATATACTTTCTAAAGAATCAACTAGACATTCAGACTCAATCTAGAGAAAAGTATATACAAGAGTTTAATATCTCTGTTTCATAATGTAATCAACAAATCAAACAGATAGAAATCCGTGAGCCTGATTATTATGTGAAACAACTTGAACGGTACCAAAGACCAATGTTCAAGTGTCAATCAATGTAAATCAATAACTAAAGGTTGGATATTCTAATTGATTGATCTAAACGCATAACCTGTGATATTTCAATTATATAACAAAATATAATGCGGAAAAGAAATAGCAAAGACACCAGAAGTTTTGTTAACGAGGAAACCGCAAATGCAGAAAACCCCCGGGACCTAGTCCAGATTGAATACCACACTGTATTAAGCAGCTGCAGACTCTAGCCTACTACCAATTAACTTCGGACTGAACTGTAGTTGAACCCAAATCAATCTCACACTGATTCAAGGTACAGTTACGTTCCTTACGTCTCTGATCCTAGCAGGATACTATGCACTTGATTCCCTTAGATGATCTCACCCACAACTAAGAGTTGCTACGACCCAAAGTCGAAGACTTGATAAACAAATCTGTCTCAAACAGAAAAGTCTATAAATTTAATAAATTTGTCTCCCACAGAAATACCCAAGAGTTTTTGTTCCGTCTTTTGATAAATCAAGGTGAACAGGAACCAATTGATAAACCGGTCTTATATTCCCGAAGAACAGCCTAGTATTATCAATCACCTCTAAATAATCTAAATCGTATGATGGTAAAACTAGATATCGTGGAATCACAAACAATGAGACGAAGATGTTTGTGATTACTTTTATCTTGCCTATCGGAGAAATTAATCCCGATTCAATTATTTCAATTGTACTTAATAATACGATAGAATCGGGCAAGATCATAATACGCAACTACAAAGAAAATAGTTGGGTCTGGCTTCACAATCCCAATGAAGTCATTGAAGTCGTTAACCTATAGGGTCTCGATTAGAAACCTAAGGTTAAAGGAGAATCAACTCTAGTTATGCAACTAGTAACACACATGAGGTGTGGGGATTAGATTTCCAAGTTGCTAGAGTTCTCCTTTATATAGTTTTCAAATCAGGGTTTGCAATCCAAGTTACCTTGGTAACAAAGCATTCAATATTCACCGTTAGATGTCTGCTTTGCACACAACCGTTAATATTCACCAAGCTAATATCTTTCAACCGTTAGATCGAACTTAGCTTGTTACACACAAATGAAATGTACCCTTATTTAGATTTATGTAACCGTACCTAAACGTGTACACCATGCTGGTTCACAAGCCATATTATTACTCTCATATCAACCTTGTTCATCTTAACCATAACTAGTTCAAATGACTCAAATGAAACTAGTTAAAGAGTTGTTCAATTGCTATTTTCTCATAGAATTATACAAGAACACAATTGAAGCGAAATCGGTTTGATTCACACGAATCAATCATGAACATTATAGCCACAGTTTGCAAAGATTGCATTCCTTATTATATAAATGTTTATGTTCATGTATAAAACCGATTTTAGAACTTTAACCTTCAAGTATGCAAATGAGTACGCATACTTGAAATACCCGGACGGAGATTGGTTTCCGACAGTACGCAAACGGGTACGCGTACTTCCAATCCCAACAGAAATTATCGGATATGAACATGTACGCCAGTACGCAAATGGTTACGCATACTTAGGTTCCCGGATTTCTCAAACCAACCGGTACTCAAACGGGTGCGCATACTATGGTTCCCGGACATGGATTACATATGTGCAATAGTGGAAAACATGACATATCCATATATGGTTAAGTGTTCTAACTCTTATTTCAATTATTGAAACTTTCTTAGAGGATGACAATAGTCGTTTTCATACACTATTAGCATCAAAGCAATTTTCAAGTTATTGAAATAATCATAACGAAACATTCCAAGACAAATACCAAATGATTGTATCACACAAACCATGTAAGATGTTACTCGGCAATTTTCTCATGATATAAGATGAACGTGGTCGAAGCGAAAGCTTGACAACACATATCTCGAGAAATATGTAAGCGAGATAAACTCAACTCGAAATCTCAAATGTGTATATAGAAAACTATATCGTAATACGACTTATGTCTCAATATAGGAGATAGAGTAGAAATAGACTTTCCAAGTGATAGATGAGTTAAAGTCTCCACATACCTTTTGTCGATGAAGTTCCACAAACTCCCCTTAGTAGTTATTCTTCTTTAAATGATGAATGTCGTGAAGTCTAAGCTCAACTACACAATCTATGTCCTAGTCTGAGACATCTATAAATAGGCTAGAAATCAAGACTTATAGTTTTGATCACTAACATTGACAAACATGCTTGAGATAGCAACGCATGCGAGTTCGACTGAGCAGTGCTCTAATACAAAGTATTGCTCAAACGCGCACCATAAAATACCAAAACTCTCAGGACTGAGATGCGGATACTGTGGTGACACGGGCATGCTACACCTTGACCGATCAAGGCCGGCCCTAAGGCTTGCAATGAGCCGGTCCCACACATCTTCATAATTTTGACCTAATTTGCTGTCAATTATTCGTATTGGGTCCAAACTCTCTCCAACCAACTTGGGATTTGCTCAATCGATCGTCATATGGTCCCACGACCACCAAAAGCTGGTCCCATTACCCCTTGGTTGGTCCCTTATCTCTCCATAAATAGGTTTTACTACCTAACGCTCGCACGAGCACTATTTTAATAAATGATTAAATCAACATTTGCTCATCCTTTCACCAACTGGTAAACAAAATACTTTGGTGTACGCTCACTCGAGCACTTGGGGGCTACATGGTCGGCCATCATACCATGTAGCCGGTCCCTCCTTCACTCAGTGACTTATTTTCAATAAGTCATCAATTGATCAACAATAGATCAAAATTAGGGTTTCAAACAAACGCTCTGTAAATCATAATTCTGAGCGAGTTCAAACACTAATAATTTTATATTGATTTAGCAATCAACATATGGGTTAAAAATATAATATTCAGTCAGGATACCAATATTTTAATTAATATTTTATTTGGTCACGTTACCAATAATTCATCGAATTAGCAATACTTGCTCAGTTGCTCGAATATTGATCCAACTATCAATATTCAGTAATTTAATGAATGCGCAATACTTGCTCAGTTGCTCGAATATTGATTAAACTATCAATATTCAGTAATTTATAGAATGAGCAATACTTGCTCAGTTGCTCTAATATTGATCCAACTATCAATATTCAATAATTTATCGAATGAGCAATACTTGCTCAGATGCTCGAATATTGATCCAACTATCAATATTCAGTAATTTATCGAATGAGCAATACTTGATCAGATGCTCGAATATTGATCAAACTATCAATATTCAGTAATTTACTGATGCTCGAACATTGATTCAACTATCAATATTCAACGATTCATCGGACAATATTTTCTCAGACAGGCAATATCAACATCATTCATTCGAGAACTATACGTCCCAGCAGACATTCAATTCATGAATCCTAGATCATTCAACAATCATGCTCGACTGAACAATACTTAGACCCATCGTCTAATCAAGTCAACGATTGACTAATCAAATACATGTCTGCTTTGCAGACTCCACGTTCGTGAGACATCAATCACGTCACATGATTAGGGTTTTGGTCTGGCGGCTTACAACACTTGTGTTCATCCACGATGAGAAATATAAGTAAGTCGTGCAAGCAGTTGAGGGAGTTATCAAAGTAGTGTGTGGACAATCAACCAAGTCTCCGTACGACCTGGAACTGATTAAACCACAATTTCTCACTTTCCCACTCTTTCACTTGAGTAACCGTCATAGTTATTGGAGATTAGTGTGTCTACTATTCTGGAAATATAAATAAGTCTCTGAATCCACGATTGAAAGACAGATAATTTTTCGAGCAATCACTCTCAAGAATTCCATCAATCGACCAGAACTTATTCGAACTCAATATTTTACATAAAACTTGCATAAACCTTAAACACTTTCACGATCCTTGATCACCATTGATCTCACACACTTCTCAGCTTCCCTCCTACATATCAACCCTCTTCCCTTTTTGTGACATAATTAACTTTGGAACAACCATTGTCTTGGTTTAGGTCAGAGTCCTACAAATTGATCTCTCGAACTCAAAGCACTCCCGTGTAGTGCATCTGTTTAAGGTTAGGTAGTTCGCTCGGTTGAGGAGCCTCCGTCACACGGTCGTCTCTCCATTCCTTAAAAAACCAGCGAACCATTTTTCCCCATCTACAATGGGTTTTCCATAAATCTTTGTAGAATACATCATGCTCCGTATCTCCACAATAACTTAATTATTCAATATCAACGATACTCCACACGGGTACAACACCCCCACTAGAGGAATAAGTCAAGGTGATCCCCTATTCTCTTATATCTTTATTATCTATGCGGAAATCCTATCAACAAACTTGGGAAACCTGGAAACGCAAAAAAAGGTGGAAAGACTCTGCATTTCTTAAAAAGCCCCCCCAATCTTACATCTCATGTACGCGAATGATCTACTAATAACATACAAGCAACTACGGATGGTACAAATCATCTAATGCACTTACTACAAGCTTACAACACCTCAGCATGTCAACTTATCAACACTTCAAAATCAACGATAATTCATCACCCAAACTCGAACAACATCGGATTGACAATCTTTAACAAACTTTCGGCATGCCAACAACATCAGACCCACCGACATACCTAGGAGTACAATTTAAACAAGGGAGAACATCTCAGCATATTTTTACCCCCCTTATTCAGTGCCTATCTCGGAAAGCGAAAGGATGGATGACAAAATGTCTAAATAAGGTTGGAAGATTAGTTCTCATTAAAATTTCTCTCACACATACGACCAATCATTTTATGCAAACACAAATGCTGCCAGCTCATATCCACCAAAAAATTGAATGCATCACAAGAAATTTCTTATGAGGACACGACTCAACCGCGCAGAAACTCCATGATAAACTCATCAAACCTAAATCCAAAAGAGGATTGAGAATTCGAAGCAGCAAAGAGCATAACAAGGCCCTCCTTATGAAGAGAATCTGGAACATACATGAGAAACCAAATTTTATAGTGGCCTCGCTATATAACGAAAAGTACCTTAAATATCAACCCATTCTCCACAACCTCCCTATCCTCCATCTTCCATAAGTCCCATATGCATGCAACTATCTTCCCTCATACCAACCCTGAAAAAACATATTTTTCACCAGATAGGAAACAGCTCAAACACACCAATTCAAGTGAACTGGATCCCTCAGTTCTAAAATAACATAGACCCAACACTTTGTTATCCCATCCAATCATCAACCCCTTAACCCGATCATGGAACCACGACAAACTGAATATCCTCCCACCGAACGCAACGCAAAGAATCGTCAACCTTCACCTCCTACGAGAGAACCAGACAGATAAAATAATATGGCCCTTCACCAAATCAGGAAAATACACGACGGCTTCAGGATATAAATGCATCGCAAACAACTTAGATCAATTGCAGCATAACCCCCCACCCCCAAAACCAATTTCCTATGGACACTGCCATGTCCACCAAAAGTATAGTTTTTCTTGTGAAAAACTCTAAACGAGGGCCTACCAACCCTCAAACTCCTCAATCGCACCCATCTTACTAACTCGAATCTATGCCCCCAATGCAATTCTCATCCTGAAACTGCAACGCATATCCTCCTACACTGTCCGATCACTATGGATTAGTGGAACCTAATACTTCCCCGGCTGTCCACTCCACAAAGCATCTACCTAGGGATACCTACCTCAATAAACCCCTGACATCTATATCCCTACTTCTTCAAGCTAAAACCTGCGACGAAGCTACCACCACATTATGCTTCCTTTTCTGGTCCCTTTGGCTAGCTAGAACGCCGCCGTGTACAACCAAAAGCAAATGAACCCAACAAACATTCTGCAAATAGCTACCCGAATTCAACAAGAATATACCTGGGCTCAATGCAACCTCTCACCAGTATTAACTGGAATGCAAACGTCTACAAACGCTACGCATCAGGTCCCAAACTCAACCACAATCTTAGTTGGTTGGAGCAAACCTCATCCAGAATGGATCAAAATCAACACTGATAGAGCGACAAGTGGGCATCCGAGACTGGCAGGAGCGGGCATTATTTGCAGAAATGGCGATGCTAGCACAATATTGACAATTGCATAACCACTAAGGATAACCACATCCCTCACTTCCAAAACTTGGGCCATGCTTATAGCGTCAAGAACATCTATGGATCGAGAATTGTCGAAGGTGCAATGCAACGGATTCAGAAAATTTTCTAAGATTTCTAACCTCGACAACCGAATCACCTTGGTATTTAATCAATATGATAGCATAAATCAAGCTTAGATTGGCCCAAATCCCATATTGCACCATTAAATACATTTACAGGGAAGCAAATCAGGCGCCAGAGGACATCACAATTGGAAATCTATCTACAAAAATTTGGGATCACAAAACACCATCGTGTATTACTCATATTGTAATGACAGACTCTATGGGTACAATGTACCCGTGTTATTTCTTCATAATTTTAATAAAATCTCACGCTTCAGAATAAAATGAAATAAAAAATGTCTAGTCCTAAAGAGCACGATTGTTCAGCATGAGTTACAGATTCTGATACTCTGCGTCATCAACTGTGGAAGATAGTATAAATTTTTCTAATTTGAAAACATGAGCATTCTGAACTGGAACTGTCGCGGGTTTGGAAAACCTGAAGCAATTCAAGAATTACGTGATCTAATTAAACTGAAAGCTCCTGACATTATTTTCTTATGTGAAACAATGACTAGCATCAATACTGCAACATCTAAATTGCGATTATTAGGCTATCACAATTCCTCTGTGGTACCCTCAATCGGAAAGAAAGGTGGTGTAGCTCTAGCTTGAAAGGATGGATTCAACATTTCCATTAGCCATTCCAGTCAACAAGGATTTGTATGCTCAACTAAATATGTCAAAGCTGATAAGGTATGTAACATGTACTTTGTATACGGTGAACCAAATAGAAATTTAAGAAACAATTTTTGGGACAATTTTATGTCTCAACCGTATGATCAATGTATTCCTACTATTGTAGTAGGGGATTTGAATTGTATTCTACTATCCCAAGATAAGTGGGGTAAAAGACTAGTCACTGATCAAGATACGAAAAATCTAGAAAATTTCATGAATGAGTGGGACTTGAGAGACTTACCGTTCTCTGGTCCAGACTTTACTTGGACTAATAAACAAGTAGGAGAAAACCTAGTCATGGAACGTATCGATAGAGCCTTAGTGAATGGGGTTTGGGAAGATGCCTTTCCACAGACCCACGTACTGCACGTCCCTCGGATAAGCTCAGATTATGCACCCATTCTGGTTTCCTTAAGCCCTGAGACTGACAACTTGCAAAAACCATATCATTTTTTATCTATGTGGACTAAGGATAATTCCTGCAAAACAGTCATAGAAAAAGCATGGTCACTAAAAGTGAGAGGATCAAAAGCTTTTCAATTAAAACAAAAGTTAAATCACTCAAAAATCAAATTAAGGTTGTGGAATAAAGTCTCTTTTGGCAATATTAATGTATCTCTTCATGATACTAAAGCTGAAATTCAGTTAGTTCAAACAAACAACCCAGGGGACACAAGAAAGATTGTTGAACTAACTGATAAATTGTCTTATCTTTACTCTTTAGAAGAAATCTTGTGGAAAGATAAGTCTCGGGAACTATGGCTAAATGAAGGAGATAAGAATATGCCTTATTTCCATAAATGCACTATGTTTCGAAGGAAAAGGAACAATATTTCTTGGTTAAAATCCAGAAATGGTACCTGGCTGACCACAAGAGAAGCCATCGGAGATGAATTCATTTCATACTTCAATCAACTTTACAACACTTCCGATCCTTGTGATCAGGACGTGGTTTTAGATACTATGAAACCAAAATTGTCTAGTCGGGACAATGACATCTTGGAAACTACTTTATCGGATGAAGAGATTAGAGTGGAAGCTTTTCAAATGGGGGCTAAGAAAGCACCAGGGCCGGATGGCTTCACTGGTCTTTTTTACCAGTCCTACTCGGATATTGTGGGGGTGAGTGTTACTCAAATGGTTAAACAATTCTTTGAGACCGAATATCTCCTTACTCAGTTTAACCACACTAACTTAACTTTAATACCTAAGAACCCTATGGCTGATTCTGCTGATCAATTTAGACCTATTGGATTATGCAATTTTGTTTATAAAGTGATATCTAAGACTCTGGCTAATATGATGAAGCCTTTGATGGACAAAGTTATTTCACCCAATCAAAGTGCATTCATTCCTAAAAGGCAAATCTCGGATAATGTAATTGTAGCTCATGAGCTTATAGATTCTATAAAAAAGAACAAAAAAAAAGTTGGAAGTGCAGCTATTAAGTTGGACATGTCCAAGGCTTATGATAGATTGGAATGGTCCTTTTTGGCTAAAGCTATGGCAAAATTTGGATTCAACCCAAAATGGATAAGACTGGTTATGAACTGCATAAGTACAGTTTCTTATTCCATCCTTATAAATGGAAGTCCTATTGGGAATTTTAAACCTCAAAGAGGATTAAGACAAGGGGATCCTATGTCCCCTTATCTATATATTATATGTGCGGAAGATCTTACTTCATACATTAAGCATCTGGAAGGCACTAAACTGGTACATGGCATAAAATGTGCTAAGTCTGGACCTTCAATTAGTCACATTTTATTTGCGGATGACATCCTTCTATTCACTAAGGCAACTATTCCTGATTTTCATGCTATCAAAGATTACCTGTAAAAGTACTGCAATGCAAGTGGTCAAGAGATTAATTTCAATAAGTGTGACTTATTCTTTAGCTCAAAAGTTCATCCAAGGCATAAGAAGATGTTAGCCAAAATACTAAACATCAATACTCTTAACTTAGGAGAGAAGTATTTGGGAACACCAGTTGTTATCCTAAGATCTAAGACACAAACTCATCTATCTTTGCTGACTGCAGTGGAGAAAAGGGTGAATAATTGGCTAACTCAATTCCTAGCCCAGGCAGGTAAGTCCACACTGGTTAAGCATGTAGGCCAAGCTATGTCTCTATAATAAATGGCTACATTCTTGATTCCTAAAGGCATGTGCAGCAAAATTGATTCTCACCTTAATAGATATTGGTGGGGGGAGGATCTGAACTCAAAGAAGAGAAAATTGCACATCATTGCTTGGGAAAGTATCTGCAAAACAAAGAAAGAGGGTCGATTGGGATTCAGAACTAGTGAGATAAATAATCTGGCCATGATGGCTAGAAGTGTTTGGAGATTAGTTGAAAACCAAACATCTCTTCTAGCTCAAGTTCTAAAAGAAAAATATTATACTAATTGTGATGTTCTGAACTCTACATGCCCTGATAAGGCTTCATGGGTATGGAAATGTCTTCATAACACAATGAACAAAATAAAACCATTTAACTCATGGGTAGTGGGAGAAGGAAATTTTATCGACCCCTGGTGTGATAACTGGATACCAGGAAAAGGAGTGGCTACACCAAAAGAAGATACAACTCCTGATAAGAATTTAAAGGTAAGTGATCTAATTAACCATGATACAAGAACATGGGATACAACAAAAATAAGTGCTGTTTTTGATCAATCTTCAAAAGAGATGATTGAAAAAATCCCTCTTAGCTCTGAATCTTCTATTGACAAAAGAATTTGGACTCCAACCAAAAATGGAGTTTTTACTACAAAATCTGCTTATCTCACTCTAAGTGTGAGGGGAGATGATTCTAACTCTGAATTATGGAGTGCGGTTTGGAAATTAAAAGTTCCTGCAAGGATTCAACTCTTTGTATGGAAGGCTTTAAAAGGTGCACTACTAGTGAATCAAATATTACACAATAGAATCCACACATCTGAATACATTTGTCCTAAATGTCATTTGAAGACAGAAACAATTATGCATGCTTTAGTTACCTGTAAAAAGCTAGCAAAGGTGTGGCAACTCATAGACATTCAAAGTAGTCAATTCCAAGATTTTACCTTCATTCAGTGGACCAAATATTGGTTGCAGCTATACTCTTATAAAGATCAATCGTCTAGGGCGGAACAATTTCCTTTGATTGCTACTGTAGTATGGTCCATCTGGACAAACAGAAATAGCATTGTTCATGACAATAAACAAGAAGAACCAATGGCAATACTTTCAAGAGCTAAAACCACGATGTTAAACAGTCCTAAAATACATACCTTTAGTCGAATCTCAGCAGCAACCCAAAATCAAACAGTAATTACTCCATGGAAAACTCCACCTACAAATTGGTTAAAAATTAACACTGACGGTGCTTGGAACCCTAATTCTGAAATAGGGGGAATGGGTTTCTTAATAAGAGATTCCATTCATCAATTCATCTATGCAGAATCGACGAATTTGATTTGCTTCTCAGCAGAAGAAGCAGAAATCTATGGAATAAGAGAGGCTTTAAGATTGGCGAAGAAAATGAAGATGGACCGAATTATAATTGAAGCTGATGCCGAAGAAGTAATTGAGAAGATAAAGAGAAAGAATTTCTTAGAGAATCAAAGAACACACTGCCTGTATCAAAATGTTGGAAACCTAATCCTAAACTTCCAACTGATAGAGTTTACTTTTGTTAACCGCATATGTAATGGGGCTGCTCATGAATTAGCCCAATGGGGAAAGAAAAATGCAACCCAAATGTCTTGGTCCATGCCACCAATTTGGCTTATGCCCACCCTGTGTGGCGATTACAGAGGAGCACCATCTGGTGCTATGTAAGTCTTTTTTTTCTTTCTTTTGCCTATAAAAAAAAAAAAAAAAAATTGTTCAGCATTGGCCTCCGCTTTTTCCCATTCACGCTAATCATGCAGCTCAAGTAAAAATGCCGCGATCCCCTGACTCGACCTTGTCACGCATAGCGTGCGCCCTAAACTCCTACTTTCCTCTTTGTTTTGTTTTTTCACATTTCATTACCCTAAACGGACGTTAATTCGTCAACGAAAACTCCTTTCTCTTAAAATGGAACTTGAAGCGAAGAAATAAAGTAATAAACCCCTTCTAACGCTCCATAATTATATTTATATTTTATTTAAGATTATCAGTAGATCATTTGATTTTCACTCTCAAAATTTTACTCCAATTAAACCTATCTCTCAATTTACTAATTATTCGAATCCCATAGAAAATTTCCTCCAGATGGAGGATGCATTTGCCAGATCCGTTCCAGAGGTAGTAGATCTTGTTTCAGTTTTAGCTCAACCAATCTAATTCTTAATCCTGGATCACTGAGTTTTTTTTTTTTTTTTTTTCATTTTTTTTGGTGCTGAAAATGTAGGTTTTGGAATTCTTTGGAGTTGATCCGAGTAAAGGTCTCACTGACTCTCAGGTATAGTTTTTGGATCTTGTTGTAGGTTTTCTTTGTGTATGATAGTATTTAGGTTATCAGTGAAGTGACTGGGTTTTCGTTGTCAATGTAGGTGAAGGAGAATGCTAGAATTTATGGAAGTAACGGTATGGTCAAGAACTTATTGTTTTGTGAATATTGGTCTGAATGTTTGAGTTAGTTTCCTTAGAAATTAAACACAGCTAGTGAAACTGTTAGCAAGTATAGGGATGCTGGCACAATTGGTAGGCCCGAAATGAGACTACATTTACAGTTTGGCAATACCTATTAAGCTTATTTCTTGTACAATGCTAGTGGTTAATTGCATTCCCCTGGTGATCCCTAAACGTAAATTTTTTCAAAATACAATGAACTATAAGCTATTTCAAACTAGGTGTGGTGTGGATATTGATAGCGGAAGGTATCTTCATTTATGACGACCTAAATATCAGGAATTAGGTAGCTAAACTGGAGGAATTTATGGGGGTGGGGGAGAATTATCGACCTACATGCAGCTTGTACAGTAGCTTCACCTTGTGATGGAACTTAGCCGTAGAGCAGATTAACTATTGCCACGGTCAAGCACACCTTGGGAAATGGTACTGATAATTGCATAGTCAATAGTGTTTATTGTTGTGTTATGCTGCTAAAGAGATCAGTGGCCATATGTTTGCAATGAAGGTGTTTTGCTAGACTCAATATTAATATTGGGTATTGCAGGGTAGGTGATTAGCTGGTTGTAAACCGCTCTGGTAATTTAGTATTCGGACTTCTACAAACAAGTTACAAGTACTTATATAGGCTAGTGTAGTTCTCATGGTAATGTATGGTTACACCTGAATTGTCCTTGTAGAGCATTTAAGTGTAAAAACGATGCTGAGAGAGTTTCTGGACATGTTGTTCCTGTTTTTAGCTTTCATTAATATTTCCTGAGACCAGATTTGGTATTCAGTTGAAGTATGCTTGTGCACTTTATCTGATTTGTTAAACTGCATTGGGAAAATTGCAAATGGAAGTTTCATGATCGAACTCCTTGAAGTCTCACACCAATTGGTGGAGATACGATATGATCTGTATCACTTTACATTATCTAAAGGTAAAGGTGGAATCACGAAGAAAGAAGAAAAGAAAAACCAAAACGCAAATGAGACAAAATTACTAGATCCAATATTGTAACATAAGAGATTCCAAAGAGGGCGTGGTTAGGAAATTGATTGGACATGTATACCAAGTACAGGGATGAATTATTTAATACCATAATCTTATGTTTTCAGAAACCTGTCATATACTGTCAAAATTATGCTTTTGTTTTCATGAACCAGTAGCAGTTAGTTTCTAATTCAAGATTCAGCAGTTAAATCACATTAATCTTCTATTTGTAATAGAATATTTAAACTGCAGATCTAATACCTTTTCTTTTCCCTCTTTGCATGCCTCTCTACAAGCAGTACTGCCTCAAGAGGAAAGTAAGTATTCACGATTTCCCTACTTCTCCACTTACTTTGTTCCTTGTTTTTGTATATTTTATCGCCATTCCAGTCACACACTATTTCTCCTCCCCCCCCCACCCCCCTACCGTATTTACTGAATATGCAGCTATCATCAAATGCCTCACAATCTGTGGGACATGCGCCAATTTTTTCTTCTGTATAAGCTAAATTGGCATTTGATGTTCTTAACAAAATACAGAACTTGAATTATAGTAAGCCGCTTCATTCAGCCAAGTGTGCATGTTGTGCACTTATGTTTGTCTCTGCTTGTGTTTTTATTCAGGTACTCCATTTTGGAAGTTGGTCTTGAAGCAATTTGATGATTTGCTTGTAAAAATACTGATCGGGGCTGCTATTGTATCATTCATTCTGGCTTTGGTTGATGGAGAGACTGGCCTAACAGCATTTCTGGAACCTTCTGTAAGATTTAAAAACTCGTATCTATCCCTTATGCAAGTCTTATTCCCCTCTTTTCCCTGTTCAAAAACTCTACCGTCACGTATTTTCTTTTCCCATGTGTACCTTTGCATTTGAGGAAGCTGCGTGAGCTAGTCTGAAAACCTTTTTATCACTAGTATTACTCTGCCTGGTAGTGAGTAGCCTCTTCACTGGAAAGCTTATGTGGTCAGACAGGGTACTGTCTTACAAATGGGTTCATTTTTTGGCGTTATCTTATAGGATTCCCTCCTCTATCCATGAATGATAACTTTTCTTGCTTCAGTTTCGGTCGTGTTTTGTTCATATGTGGAGTATAAGTCACCTTGACCTGGATGGGGTGGGTGGTGGTGTGTTGAGGATTCTCTAGTAGGTATGAGTAATTCCTTGGTGGAGTTGGCTAATTTCCAGTATTTAGTGATAGTGGGTTACGGAAAATGCTGGGCTTGAAAGGTTAGAGCATAAAACAGAAGTGCAGAGGCAAAAATTGATCATTTAGTGAATTCGTGGAGCAAAGTCCCAGAATCTTTAAACATGAAAACAGTAGAAAAAACCCAAGTGTATTGAAAGAGTGAGATAATCAGCATGCATTAAATTCAAATATAATTATTCAAGTGATGCATAATGAATGTGTAGTGTTTTGATCATTGAAGTAGGTAATGCTTGGAGTAGGCTATGGGTTTTTGAGAATGTTCTATTGTGCCGAGAGGTTCATATTGTTCCTCAAGGCATTCCAGGATCTGGCATCAGAAACAGAAAACTACACATTCAACGGAAGCTAATGCACATAGAACATAAAAGACACAGAGATTTAACGTGGCTCGGCACAACATGTTCAAGTGTAACATAGTTTGTGTCCCTAGTATGTTGTGGGTAGTAATTGTTTCGCTGATATATAGGGCTATGTTGGTTGTGTAGCGTATGGGGTATAGTGAACCTAATGGTTCAGGTCGTAAAGTGGATTATGAAAATTCATGATTCCTTAATCCAAGTTATCCATTTTCTGAACTTAAATACTGTTAATATGGTCAAATATTTTCAGCCAGCTATTATAAGTTCTTGGCTGTGATATATGCTGTTGGCTTGATCACAAAGTTATGTATCTTACGGCAACTGCATATTATGTTGGTTCAGCCTTGATTCTTCTATTCAAGTCTTTTTTAATCTTCTTAGACTTTGATAGAGTGACCAGGTTATGTTTTTTCCTTTCTAAAGATGGTCCATCACTCTCTTACTTCGGTTTTGGCACATGGGCAGGTCATCTTGCTGATATTGGCTGCAAATGCAGCAGTTGGTGTGATTACAGAGACAAATGCTGAAAAAGCTCTCGAGGTACATCCTTCAGTCATCACATAAGACCTATAATCTGTACAACTGTACTACTTCCTTGTCACGCTGTTCTTTGACAGAGCATCTTACCTGCGGATGTAAGTCTAGTCAATAATAACCTCTAAAGTTTGGATGATTGTACATGATGATTATGAACTTAAGTTTGCCCTTAATAAAGGAAAAAAAAGTAAAATGCGGGATTTATTATAGATTCTTTGCTCCTCACTCAACTCCAAAAGCTATTTTTTCCTTGTGGGGGAAGACTTTAAATATCGGATGCAAAGTTACTGATATTGATAAGTCGCTAAGATTTCTTATGTACACATGTTATAGTGTTCATTTTTTGTTCTTTGACGTGGTAAGTAAGCATTACCATCTTATTCAATAAAGGCAGCAGAGAAAACATGCTGTTTCGGAAAGTGTGATTATTTGTTATTTTCTTTTTTCTCCTTTTTTCTTTCTTGTAGGTCCTAAAAACCCTTTCTTTTAGCCTGAGATTTGTGTAGCTTAGTCTGTTTATCCCCTTTGCAGGAGCTTCGAGCATACCAAGCTGATGTTGCAACGGTCCTACGAAATGGTGAGCATTCACAACATCTCAATTGGCTTTAACATGGCAATGAAGATCTTTTTTTCATTAGATTTTCCTCTGTGAAACATTTATACATGGATCAACTGCATATGATGTATCACCCTTGAACTCCCCACCATCCACCTTCACCTATGTATAGGAACTGAAGGTGGAAGGCTGCACATATTAAAGCTCAGTTAAAAATTCACAAGTTTACTGATACCTAAAGGGGTGTTGGAGTTGATTGAATTGGCTGTTTTTATATATGAAAATCTTCATGAGGGGAGATCTTTATCACAGAACATCAGGCTTCATCCTTCTTCATGTATGGGTGCAATACCCATCATTTTATGTAAAAGTAATTAACAAATGGTATGTATGTTACAGTAATCACATGGTTTCAAATTCGTGCAGGTTGCTTCTCAATCCTACCTGCAACAGATCTTGTCCCTGGCGATATAGTTGAAATTAGTGGTATGCCAAACTGAGAAAATTAAACTTTACAGACACTCGAGCATATTCTTTTTCTATCGCCACATCATATTGACTTTATTGAGTTTGCTATTCTTCTCTGTGGGCAATAGTTGGATGCAAAGTTCCTGCAGACATGAGAATGATTGAAATGCTAAGCAATCAACTCCGCGTCGATCAGGCAATCCTTACTGGTATGTGATACATTTCTGTTTTTGAATAGCTGGCTTTTACTTAATAGATTATTGATCCTGACTTATAATCTGAATATCTGATTATAGAGTAATAGAATATACTGCTCAATGCTAATGTTGTTTCAATTCAATGGTGAGAGTCAAATATTCTTGTTGCCCGCTAACCACTCACAACTTATTCTAGTTTAAACTACTTATGACGAATATTAAATTTTCAAGACATGGAACATCAAAAAGAAAAAAAAAAAGAGAAAAAGAGAATGTTTACGAGACAATGTCATAAATCAGTACTGACCAATGACTTAGTACAATAGTGCTACAGCTGTGGAATGCCTGTAAGAATTCGACTACAAGTACATGTATGTTTTGTATTTATTTTTGAGAAGAATGTTTTGGTTAGGTTGATCTGGGATTTCATCAAACTGGGATATACACTATGGTGTATAAGGAAAGAAACAACATCTAACTTCAAAGGTTTAGCTACTGGGGCAGAAAACCTATCATGATGGCTTATACAAGGAATTCAAATATTTGAGATCTTCAAGACTCTCATCCTGCCTGGTGTGATTCATGATTAAGATATTACCAGTTTGACCATTAACCCAAACGAAGTAAATAATAAAATTTAAAGAATCACCCTTGACCTCAGCAGTTGACAGTAAGCTCAGGACCATTTGTTAGAATTATGATTTATCTGAGACCAATTAAACTGGTTGAGAGCTTGCTATTCAACTATGAGCTGCAAGGTCACACTGCACTCTTGTAATGGTGAATGGGTGTGCATGTGCATTCTGGTTTGTGAAAGTTGGGAATATCTGTTCATTGATGCATCTTATGGCCGTTTGTTAGTTGTCTCCATTTTTTATATTTTTTGCTCCTGATGTTATTCCTTCTTCATAGATGTATTCTCTGGCAGTTGACGATGATGAAGTTCATCATCTGGTGATATTCATATTCTCTTACTGATGACATTGCCATAACTGTTTATGATGACAGGTGAGAGCTGCTCTGTGGCTAAAGATCTTGAATCAACCGTTGCAACAAAAGCAGTGTACCAAGATAAGAAAAACATTCTCTTCTCAGTAAGTATTAGAAAGCAAAATGAGAAATGCGATTATTGTTTAATGTATCACATAAATCTTTTAATTGGGGATAGTAATTAGTCACCAACACATAGATTCTAACTTACATTGACTTCAGGGTACAATAGTGGTCTCTGGGAGAGCCAAAGCTGTTGTTGTCGGTGTTGGCTCCAACACCGCGATGGGTGGCATACGCGATGCAATGTTAAAGACAGAAGACGTGAGCATGCCTGTTTCTATTCCTTTAGTCCATCTTTGTTTGGAGTGCCCGTCTCCTCCTTCTAGTGTTGTCTGTTCTTTAAATATAAGTGATACCGATTGAAGATCTACTTAGTAATATTTGTACTTCCAATCACTCTTTCCATATTTATTTCCTGCATTAGGATTGTCGTATTTCAGCATCATAAGAAGGATTTATCAAATCCAGTCTCTTCCTCAAAAGTTTAATATTTGTTCCTTACTTTCAGCTTGTACATTTACATCTTACATGCATTTGTTCTCCTTTATAATGATGTTAGGATTATATGTTCTTTGTTGCAGGCAGCAACTCCATTAAAAAAGAAGCTCGATGAGTTTGGTACTTTTTTGGCCAAGGTGATTCCCAGTTGTCTGCCTTCATGTTCTCTTTAATTTCTTCATGCTGATCTAGTATTTATAAATATTGCATGCCTATCCATCTTTATACACTTCTTCCAACGAAGAAATTAAGATCCACATTTACTTATTCAAGGAAGAAAAAGACGATGTTGCATTATCCTATACACTGATGATGCACAATTTTGTCACTAGCAGTTCTAGATGAAATCTGGACTCTTGGAGTAGCTGGTACCATGCTAGTATGTAGATGGAAGCACGTGAACCCAACCAATCTATTTGTTGTGGTTGCAAAAGCTAGAGCTAGGTTTTAAAGCAGTTACTGCAACTAGGAAGAAGCTTCTTTCAATTTCTAGAGCTTAGGGAATTATTTATGGTAAGGTTAGAGGATTAAGGTTACGTTTAGTGGTCGAATAATTTGAAGATACTATATGACCATGCGTAACATTTTATTTTCTTTTCGCTGCAACGGAAAAACGGTGGAGCAGATTTGGCGCTACCTATACATCCGAGACTGCTAATAAGTGCTTACAATGCTTTGCCAGATCTTTGCTCTGATGGAGTCTATTGCGTCCTTTGCATTATTTGATATATATTTCTATTTGTGTTTCTCTAATTATTTATGTATCTTCAGTATATTGGAGCTCACTTTTCATTTCCAGGTTATTGCAGGAATTTGTATCCTGGTATGGATTGTAAACATCGGACATTTTCGTGATCCTGCTCATGGAGGTTTCTTGCGAGGTGCAATTCATTACTTTAAGGTATTCCTCGAGGGATTAATCCATAGGTTCTGTTTATCTACTTTCATTTTAACCTGGGAAGACGTAAAATTGACATGATATATTTTCCATCAAAAATAAATAAGTCACTTGGAAATAAAGCTAGTGGATGAAGCAGAGCACTGCTCTCTTACTTTCATATATTATCCATATCCTGTTGAAAGTCTCATCCTTCCGCCTTTGACCTTTTCTTTAACTGTGTAAGCTTTAGAGGCTGATATCTGCAAGCTCTTGTCATGATTTTCTGATAATTGATACTGTATATCACTGAGATTTTTTTCTTCCCCTACCAGTCTTTATTCTCCCCATGAATTCATTATTTTATCTAGTAAACTTTCTTTTGATAAATGCTGTTGCTTTTATTAATCAAGAGGATTGTTTATACTGATCTTCTTGACCCTTGTTACTATATTTATTTTTCATTGAAGTTGCTTGATTATGTTTCTTATGTCATCCTAGATTGCCGTTGCTCTTGCTGTTGCAGCAATTCCAGAAGGTCTTCCAGCTGTCGTCACCACGTGAGTGCTTTAACTAATTTTCATAGAATGCTTGTGAGCACTTCCTCATACACCAGTAGCTAGTGTTTCTGCATTCTATTTTTCTATGCTTACAAAGATGATCATATTTTTCGGTTATGGTTTATTCTGCTAATAATGTTGACAACTGATAAGTTATCATTATAAACCATATTTGGTTTTACTGTACTGCGTTATTATAATTTATTATTTTCTCCCTTTCTTTCTCTAGTAGATGTTTCTGTTCTGTGTGTATGTTTGTCAAGTCCATTTGACAGCATAGTTCCTTTGCTAAACATTCTGTCCTTGTAGCGTACTTAATCTTTTACCCCGTTATGTTTCTAGGTGTTTGTCTCTTGGCACTAAAAGAATGGCGCGGTTAAATGCTATTGTAAGGTCTTTGCCATCGGTAGAGACCTTAGGATGCACAACAGTAATCTGCAGTGACAAGACTGGGACTCTAACAACCAACATGATGTCTGTATCAAAGGTGATAAGAAATTTTTAAATCTTGATTCTATATTTATTATTGATGTTGATCGTCCTTCTCAAATGCATTAGGTTTATTTCCCTACACGCATTCACTTATGTAACATATTAGCAATTTACATCTTTTAAGGCCCCCCCAATTATTTCTAATAAAGATTGTTCTTTTTCTCTTTGCTCGACAGTCGATTTTCCTGCAGGAGCTGTTTTACTAGTATTATTTCTTGTTTAAGAATTTTTTTTTATAGCTTAGGACCTTATGTATTGGTAATTTGGTATGCATGCTTCCTTTTGAAACAAAGCATTTAATGCGGTATGACTAACCATGTGTATACATATTGCTACACAGATTTGTGTTGCCCATTCAGTCCGTCATGGCCCCATTACTGCTGAATATTGTGTTAGCGGGTCAACTTATGCGCCAGAAGGTGTAATTTCTGACAATGCTGGGACGCAGGTATTATTTTCCTCTAGTCCCAGTTGAGTTTCTCATATTGTGTGATATGTCGAACTAGTATAGAACTTTGCCACTAAGTTCACTAATTAGGGAAGCTGTCTTCATTGGTAAAAAACTGCAGAACCTTTGGCCGTCTAAAATCTCTTTTTCACTCCTTCCAGTACATGCTTGTTCAAGTTACTTCTCTAGGGTAGTCCACATATTTCGTAGTGTTGTTTTGTCTGCCTGTATTATTATATCACCATCTTGAATGATATATAACATAAAATATTCTAGGATGTTAATGTACTCTATGTAAAGGGACTGTAAGTAATCTATTTTTTCTGCTCAAAAAACTTAATTTTTATTTTCTTGGCTTTTCCTTCTGAGACCAGGATTTTTTACCCTGCAAGCTTGTATTGGTGTTTGTTAACCTTGAATCTGTTGATATCTATATTTTTGGTTCATCTAATTTTGCAATGTATGCTTAAATTGTTTGCTGGTTGAATACAGCTTGAGTTTCCATCCCAATCTCCCTGCCTTCTTCACATCGCAATGTGTTCGGCCCTTTGCAACGAGTCAACCTTACAATACAACTCGGACAAGGCAAAGTATGAGAAAATTGGCGAGTCAACTGAAGTGGCCCTTCGTGTGCTAGCTGAAAAGGTTTGTTTGATTTGTATATATGATATACTCGGGGTTCTGATTTTGTAGATCTAATATAGGCTTCTGCTTAAAACTTTGGTAGATGGAAGTATTACATTCACTAAGCTCAGCAGTTCTTTTTATTATTGTTTATCAGGTTGGTATTCCTGGTTTTGATTCTATGCGAACAGCTCTCAGTATGCTGAGTAACCATGAACGGGCATCTTACTGTAACCATTACTGGGAGAATGAATTTAAAAAGGTTAGGATTTCACTTCTCTTAGAACTTATTTTCTATTTCACTGGTGGTATTGTTAAATGAAATTTAATAACAGATTCGATCAGAAAAAGATAACTACATATTCAGATTTCGACATTTTAATAGTGATTTTTTGAAATTTTAGCTCCCTCCTTTACGAAGAGTTCTTCAGTTATCTTTTGGTTAAGTGGTGTGATACAATCGTCGATCTTCATAGCAGTGGTTTTGATATGACTATCATTTGTAAATGTTTCCTTTTGAATTTTCAGAAGCCAGGTTTTTTAAGTGTCAGCTATCTAGTAGACTCTTTGTAGTGTTGCGACCCTCGCGGTAGCACGAGTGCTCCCAATTTTTTAGCTGAGCCAAGAATTACAAAATATTAAAAGGTCAAAATGTTTTAGAAAGGAGTTTTTTCCCATCTTGGCCATGTTTATTTTTTTCTTACTTTGATGGATGAATGTAGTAATTACTGAATTTGTTTGTCTTATTCGCTAAATTAGAGTCAGGAAACAGTAAAAGGTTATGAAGTTACATGATGTCATGTGTATACATACAAGTCATAAGTTGTCTGTGTCTAGATGTATCGCAAGAAGTAGGGAGCTGATTTTGTCTATTTCGGAACATTATTTTGTTCTTTGATCATGAGCGTAACTTGTACTTACGCAGGTTTCTGTTTTGGATTTTTCTCGTGATCGTAAAATGATGAGTGCTCTATGCAGTCTAAAGCAACAGAGTATTTTGTTTTCGAAAGGTGCTCCTGAAAGTATAATTTCAAGATGCACAAGTATTCTGTGCAATGAAGATGGTTCTATTGCTCCATTAACTTCTGATATGCGAGCGGAGTTGGAAGCTAGGTTTAAAAGGTTGTCTTCCTTTCCTGTGATTTTCATTGACATCCATGTTCTAATGATTTTTTTATGTTTTTCATGCTATGATGTGCACGAGTCTAATTGTAATGCATTTCATTTGGCGAGGACTTGTATAGATTTGTGTAGGCTGCTCATGTTCCACTCACACTGTAATAATACTTAGACACCCTTGTGCTCACATTGTTGCAAAGTTACATTAGCTTTAACCTTTTTGCTTGTATTAAAATGTAGGATTAATACTTAGATACCATTATGCTCGTATTGTTTGAAAAGTTACATTAGTTTTAACTTTTATGCTTGTATTGGAATGTGGGGATAATACATTATCGTCAGCCTTTTGGACGATATAGTTTATTTTTTATGAGAATTAAAACCAAAAATATCACGCGGGGAATTCATGCATTTCTGTAATCCTTTCGTTCAGTTTCCCTTTTTATTTTCTTTCAAAAGAACTCATGAGTGGTTGCTTTTATTTGTTCCCTTAATCCTGCAGAGATTGGACTTTTGATCAAAAAATATAAACAACTGCCTGTACACCATTTTTTTTTTTTTTATTTAGACCCAAAAATGTAACAGACCTCAAGTATGAGAATCACTCTTCTGGCCAGCTGAACAATGCTAATTGAAACTAGATGATGATTTTTATGTTGTTAAATTCGTACACTGCAATTTCCAAGGATATGGCACTATTTGCAGGACTTGCTATAATAATAATGTCATGCTGGAAACCTGGTTTTTGTTTGAAGGATCAGTATCTACAAGTCTACAAAATCCTAGCTTCTCTCTATGCTGCCTTCGACATCTTTTTAAACTTTCATAAGTGTGCAACTCCGCACATCTATATGTTTCTGGCTTATTTTGTCTTTATATGGTTCTCGTATTATAAATCAGAGCCCTGTTTTACTGCTAGCTGATTTTAAGTATATAATCTGGTCAGTTTTGCAGGGAAAGAGACTCTCAGATGTTTGGCTCTAGCTATGAAAAGAATGCCGGTTGGCCAGCAAACTCTCTCATTTGATGATGAGAAAGAGCTTACATTCATTGGATTGGTAGGTGATATTTGATGAAGGGTCATCATCCTGTCAAACTTAAGACTTTTCATATTCCAGACAGTTCTTCATTTGACTTGTATGCAATTTTTTGTTTTTGTTTTTTGTTTAATTAATTATTATCGGTTTTTACCCGTGATATGTGTTTTTTCCTCATTGCTTAAGTAATTAAGGATGTCAGAACCTGGCACACATTTTGGAACTTCTCACTGTATGCTTCTCCTTATTTTATTTATTAGCTTAGTGTCTACGTTATAGGGTTTCGAGTGATGCCATAATCAATTTTCTTCAAGCTCTTCAGGGTAGATATTTACTATCATTACTTTGTCTTGGGTTTGACATGTGCTCTACACTGAAATCTTGCCCATTTTTTCTTGTAAGGTTGGAATGCTTGATCCACCAAGGGATGAAGTTAGAAATGCTATGCTTTCATGTATAACTGCTGGTATACGAGTTATTGTTGTTACAGGGGACAACAAGGTATGGAAAGATCAGCATCCTCGTACGTCCTCTTTGTTTTTCCTGGACCTGTTCTCACATATTCTGGTTCCTGATGTGATGATAATTACAGTCCACTGCAGAATCTTTGTGCCGCCAAATAGGGGCTTTTGACCACTTGGACGATTTTGCTTCACGCTCATATACTGCTTCCGAGTTTGAAGAGCTCCCAGCCTTACAGAAAACGATGGCATTACAACGCATGGTATTATTTACCAGGTATTTATTTTGGACATTTTCTTGTGTTATCGTGCCAATTTGTTAAGGTTATTATCCAGTTATGTTTACACTGCTTGTTTTTTGATTTGATATACCCCTCAAACTTGTAGGGTTGAACCATCTCATAAAAAGATGCTTGTTGAAGCGTTGCAGCACCAAAATGAAGTGGTAAGTTTTCTACTTTTGCCGGAGATAAACTACGATGGGAACAATTTATATAAGGTTCCGTTTACTTTTTCTGTAGAAAAAAAAACTAGGCCTCATATGCAAGTTTCGTGCGTTAAGATCATCACATGAAATTCAAGATCATGGTCAAGGGACTTGGAATTATGTTGAAGGGCAGCAATTGGACTAGAGACACCCAAAAAGTTGGGAAGGGCTGTTTACCCTTTAAGTTCTTTTTTTTCCTTATTTTACCTTGGGCTATATGCAAAGGTGCTTCAGTCACCAAGGGTAGGCTAAAAAGATCCTTCTATATAACCAAGTTTTTTTTTTCCATCTATAAACCCCTGATAACCCATGTAGAATAATGTAGCTCATGAGGCTCAATTATTTGTTAACTAAGTGGTTTGCAAACGCAGCAACCTACTTGGACAACTTCGCTTACTTATGTACCAAAGTTGGTTACAGAGCTAATTATAGAATAGGAAATCTCGAATATTCGCAGTGGCTATATCCTACCCAAGCTGTGGTGTAATTTCATCCGTGTTAATGATTGCATCGTCATGCCTCCTTCACCTGAACACTGAACCCATTCCCATCCCTAACCCTGATTTTGACTGGTATGCATGACTATGTTCAATGCGTAGCAATACTGAAGCATTACATTTTTGCTGCTTTATGTGATTAAATGGTCTTGCTTAACTATATGTGCCTTTATTTTTCTTCACATCTGTATATTTATGCTTCAAGGTTGCAATGACTGGCGATGGCGTCAACGATGCGCCTGCTCTGAAGAAGGCGGACATTGGGATTGCCATGGGATCAGGAACAGCTGTTGCAAAGGTATTGCCCATTAATTCCCTTTTCTATTTTATTTTCCTGCGAATCTGTTGCAGAATATGGAGTGGTAAAAAGCTACATCTACTTCCTTACCATAGTCGGCTAGGCTATTTTTCTTCGACACCACGTTGTCTAATTAATGAAAAGGTGTTCACGGCCAATTTATTTTACATTATTATTTTTGAACTAACCAAGGGTTTGTTACTGTTACTACTAGCCTCCGCATTGTAATGGTAGTTAATTGAATTGTATATCAGCATTTAAACTAAATTGGTTGTCCAAGTCTGATTTGTTTACTTTTCAGTTAAGTTGTAAACTCGACACAATAATAACTTTAACTAAAGAATGCTGATCAAGCAATATAGATGATTCAAACTTTTGATGCACAATGTGTTCAAACAAATCTGTTAACTGAGATAAATAGTACCTCCATCCTGTTTAAATGTCCCCTTTTCTGTCCCATAAATTTCCACTAGTCTAGGTACTTATTTTTACAAAATTCTTAAGACTACCTTGTCTGGAATGTATTCATCACATTCCTTTTTTGATTTTTTGAATGAGGATTGAAGTGGAATAGGGATCATTAAACGTTGTTCCCATCCGTTACAAGTTTACAACCTTATAATGGGTCAGAAGTAGTTGTAAGTTAGTCCTCAGTTCTTTCTTCTAGCCATATCTTAAAAAATATGAAAACTAGGATTTTGACTGGTCAGGTTTGAAGGGAGATATTTTTTCACCCACATCAGCGTAGGGATACGATAGCATACGCATATCATGACGTTGCTAAACATACAGCCTGAGGTTGCATTGCAGCAATCCAGCGAGCCAAACTTAGTCAGGAATGCAGGAAATCTGTGAAATGGGGCTCAACTCCGGGCTATTTCTTTTCCTTCAAAGCTAGACAATATGTGTTTGCCTTAAGTAGCCTCATACAGTTAGCTATTGAAAAAAATCAAAAGTTAAAGGAAGAATATAGGTAGCGAATTTGGCCGTTCTTTCCCGCCTCTACTAATGTTGTGTACTGGCTCATCTTTTTGGAGTTAGCTTTTGGATCATGGCGCATCTCGATGTGATATATGCATAATTTTTGCTTTTGTATTCCGTGCCTGTTTTACTAATGAATCGTGCAGTATCCTGGAATTAAATGGAGATATTTCTTGGTTTCCGTAAGATTGTAGACACTGCGTCTGGAAATAACACATGTCCTGTTGTTTCAAATTTCAGAGTGCTTCGGATATGGTGTTGGCCGATGACAATTTTGCTTCAGTTGTTGCGGTACATTGCTGTTTGCTGATTTCCTTTTAACTTTCCAATGGGCATCCTTTCGGTTAAATTATCGGGATCAGTCATAATCAGTTGTAATTCTGTGCAGGCTGTCGCAGAAGGAAGGGCCATATATAACAACACAAAACAGTTCATTAGATACATGATCTCTTCTAATATTGGTGAAGTAGTCTGTATTTTTGTTGCTGCTGTACTTGGAATCCCGGAAACCCTTGTCCCGGTACGCCCTTTACTTTGACATTGTTTTATGTTATTGCTTTTAGGCTTTTAGCAGATTTACTGGTGACTTGTAAACCTCGTAGCTCGTTATTTAAAAGGAAATAACATGTGTGTCCGCAGTGAATATCAGAATTGTAGTGCCAGTTCTCGCGGAGCATAAATCACATCTCTTTGTTTCATATTACAAAACTATATTATTTTGATTATTTTGATTCATGTTAACTACAGTATGAGAGAATTCGGTTGCTAGAAACATAACCTCTGAGTCGGAGAGGTTGTGCATGTTTTACCTACGTGCACGTGGAATTAACTAGACATTTTATGTATGAGTCCTTTAGCTGGATAGTTTAGTGATTCAGTTTTCTACTTAGTAACGTCAGTTTAATGCTTGAAAACACTAGCCATATTATGGCTCATCCTTCGGCATATCATATCCAGTACTTCACACCTCGAGACCTTTATTGCATCTTTGTGCCCTTGCAAATATATCCTGTTTAATTGAGATTGACGAAATTGAAACATAGTCTCCTCTAGTTTCCGTTACCACTATTCATACCATTATAATTTTTGGTTATGAATATTTTCTTTATTTTGCGCAAATGTTGAGCAATTTTTGAGAACGACTGTTCTGCGGGAGCATCCTATACCCATCGCGTAGTTCTGTTCTTTGTCGTGGATATAGCAGAACCTTACTGGTAGTTTCGACACTACACAGCTGTAGACAACTTTCAAATTTCCTAATTTGAACGGGTTTTTACATTGGCCTATAAACCTCTCTTAAACATGATTAAAATACTAGTTATCCAGGTGACTCCATGGCCCTGACGTTCCTGGAAAACACTGTTACTCTAATTTAATATCTTATAGTTGAGCTTTTCGCTGTAATAGTGTACTGCTCTCTTTGGAAGTTGGCAAATGAAAACCAAGTGGGCTTGCAGTATGTTTATCTTCCAATTTTTTAACTCCAGGTACAACTACTTTGGGTCAATCTGGTTACTGATGGATTACCTGCTACTGCGATTGGTTTCAATAAGCAAGACTCAGATGTGATGAAGTCTAAACCCCGCAAGGTATTTACTTTTCATGAAGTCATGATTAGTTGCAGTTATACTCTTTTTGCTTATTATATCAAGTTCTTTACTTTCTACTCCTTTTTGATCTTTATGAATGCTCTAAATTATTTATTTATTTGTCTTTTTTTCTTCTTATATTTCTTAAAGTTTTCAACTTCTGAGATGGAGAATATAGTGATAGCCTTCTTATCTCTTCCACTAGCCTGCCTTTTGTACTCTGTATAGAAGGAAAAGAACAAGAGCATCCTCATGGAGCTCAACAAATTTAAACAGTGTGTTTGTCATCTTATTATCATTTAAAGCATGTATGAATTTTAAATACATCTGCGAACTTTTTAATATTATTCAATTGCACCTGCAGGTTAATGAAGCTGTTGTGAGTGGGTGGTTATTTTTTCGTTATCTGGTAATTGGAGGTAAGCATGCTACGGACACAATTTTCTTCGATATCTTGATCTTTATGATTTTGATCTTCTTATTAAGACGCTCCTCGTATTTGAATTTCCCTGACTTGGTTATAAGTCACCTTGTTGTCCAGAGTCACTTGGTTATAACCCTGTGATGCTTATTGCAAAACGATCAGAGTAGCTGGAAGATCTGAATATGCTAACCCTTTGATAATAAATATAAAATCAAGGCACATGAAGTGTTTTGAAATGCGAAGTATGGGGTGTATAAATAGGAGCACTTAAGTTGTTCGATATGAAGTCTGGGAATAAATGGGGGGTTAAATTGGAAAAAATTAACATAGATCGTGATTACTTAGCATTTTGCTTGCCATGTGTCGAAAAAGGGGTAAACCCTAATAACAAACAAAAATGGGGAGCAACTCTAAATTGCCAAGTCAAATAGTCCCAATTAATGGATCTGTCATGTTTCCAGGAAAACAAAATTCCCATTTATATTCTACATGGTATGGTAGTTAACTCTTAATTATGCCATAGACAGTTTTGCGGTTTCCTAGCAAAAATAATTTGTGTTTGGCTGTTTGCTGAGGTTAAACTTTTAGTCGACATGCACAAGTTAGGCTTTTTTATCAATAACATGTACTTCACTGTGTTTTTTTACTTGAATTTGATCTGAAACTAATCACTGAAGCCTTTTTCTTATAATCCATTTTAAACTAAATATTTATCCTGTTGTTCAGCTTATGTTGGCCTTGCGACAGTAGCTGGATTCATTTGGTGGTTTGTTTATTCAGAGAGTGGCCCTAGACTCCCTTACTATGAATTGGTGAGTTATTGTCTATAATCAGTTTTTTATTTGACTGCTCTCTTGGAGAGTGGCCCCAGACTCCCGTTTCGTCCTTATTGATTCAAGTGAAGACGCTCATTGCTTCTTTCTACAATCTCAGGTTAATTTTGATACTTGTTCAACAAGGGAAACGACATATTCATGCAATATATTTACGGATCGGCACCCATCTACTGTGTCAATGACTGTATTAGTCGTCGTTGAGATGTTCAATGCTTTGAACAACCTTAGCGAAAATCAATCTCTACTGTAAGCACCTATTCATATGCAATTTTATATCTTTTACTAGCATGGTATTTCTTTCTGTCTCTAACTCCTTGATAACATTCACAAATCATATTTACTTAAATTTTTTGAAGTACTACCATTGGATTATTGCTAAAATTGTAGAAGTACTGCCTCTTGAATGAGTGTTTAGGTATTTCCCCCACATGTATTCAGGTGTGCGATTATTATGCAGTTACTCAGCTAGGAAAGGAGAAGTCAATTTTCATCTTATTATTACAGGAATTGCCTTTTTTTCGGTCAAGACCCTCAACAACCAAGCAAACATAAGCATTTCACTGTAAAGACTATAGTACATCTAAACTAAGGTGGAAATAACTTGAATCATCATTTGACATTATTGTCAAGCCAGACTCTGGAGCCATAAGTTTTATAGTGTAATTTTTGCAATGACTATACTTGTTCTAAGTTAAATAGATATTTTTCTATGGTGCCATTGTTTATTCTAACTCAAATTTATTTGTTTATTCTATCAGTTCTTGGATAGAAAGTACCCTCTAGGCTTCAGTAAAGGGTTCCATTGTTTCATAGACTAGTTAACGCTAGTCCTCTATCATGCAAGTTTTACATCATAACTGACTCATTTTTGATACTGTTTTGTATATCAAGTGTAATACCTCCTTGGAGTAATCTGTGGCTAGTGGGATCAATTATTCTGACTATGATCCTTCACATACTTATCTTGTATGTGCCACCTCTTTCCATTCTTTTCTCTGTAAGTGATCTCTCTCTCTCTCTCTCTCTTTTATCTGTTACTTAGTTCTTACTTATTTCCAGATTTTTTTTTCTGCAAGAGAGCTTATAGAAAAGTGTGTTACTGCTGCCATGCAGGTGAAACCATTATCATGGGGTGACTGGACTGCCATTCTATATCTGTCTTTTCCTGTTAGTATCTTTTCCTTCATTTCTTGCTTCACACAGTTTCTTGATTATGATGCTTCAAAGTGGGGTTTTGATTTCATTTATGTCTAAAATGTTGCTTTACTTTTGTTTTGTCCACTTCAGTTTTTATGTTCGAATATATGTTAAAATTGCTGTGTCCTATTTTATTTTCCTCTGCTGTAGGTTATACTTATTGATGAGGTGCTAAAGTATTTCTCAAGAAATCCCCGAGGTAATGTTGTCTATTGTATTTGATTTTACAAGGCATTGTTTTCAACAATCTGTGTCGTATCACACATTCTGATGATGTATTGTGTAAAACATCTGCTCCAACCAAAACCATGTACCTGCATTTGGTTTCCTACTGAATATCCGCATGTGTTTGGTTGTCTCTTTTCTTCATGGTTGCAGGTATAAGGTTAAATCTTAGATGGAGGAGATCTGACTTGCTTCCTAAAAGAGAAGTTCGGGACAAGTAAAGGGTTGCAGACATATTTTTGGGTACATTATACATAGATTCATGTTGTTGTAAACAAATTAATTTAATTAGGAAACTGGGTAGGGGGAGAGTGCTTTCCCCACCTTTTAGGTGTCCAAAACTAATACTAGTACACATTATGTCACACCTGGTATTGACTGCAGAAACTTTAGGGCTCTCATGTCAGTTATAGTGAGATCTTAATGTAATTTGATATTTAAATTCAATATGAAGTTTTGGTTCAATGTGATGAAGTTTTCTTTGCTTGAATTATTAGAAACTTGGAAGAATATATCTATGAAAAATAATACTAGCAGAAGATTTTTTTTATCTACCAAAATAAATTTAATTTATTAATAGCCAAACCAAAACATCTACAGAAACCTGATAAAATAAAACTTCAACTCGAATATGAACACTAAAAAACTGAAAGAATCATTAGAGACGGACAATCTCAGACTTCTAACTTCTTCATATCTTAGAGTGAAGAGTCGGACTTCTTAGGGTGCAGGGAAAAAGATTTCAGCATTAAGCCTCTTGGAACGGAAATGCTTCTCGGCCTCTGGCGAAACATTGAAAGACGCCTCAAGAACTTGTGGGTTCAATGCCTTCCAGACTGATGTCCTTCCTGCTAAGTGGCAGAAGATTGGGTTAGGAGTAGTAATGATGGAAAACCAATCCATCCCCTCCCCATCAGCAATCTTTGAGACGACGAAAAACCTAGGAACGATGAACAAATCACCAGCCTTGACTCGTAATTCAAGTTTGCGCTTGCCATCAACACCAACAATCTGAGCACGACCACTTCCCCTAACAATGTAAGTCACCTGGTAAGCTGAATCACAAGAGAATCCTGGGGAGCACATTGATCCTGCATCGATCCTGACAAGATCAGCACCAAGTCCAACCTGTTCAACCAATGGCAAGTTCTTGGTGTTCAACACAACCACACGGCCGCCGTTTTTGATATCAACATCCAAAGGTGCTTCCAAGCAGTTCAAAGCCATGCCTTCTCTATCTGCCTCGCTAGGCTCAGGCATCTGGAAACCATCTTTCACCTTAATAATTCCACTGCTCTTTTGGCTCCCAACAAGCTCCTTTACCTTGTCTTCTTCCAAATCCCAGGCTCGACCAACGAACTCGGGAGTAAATCCAGTAAAAATACCATTAGCACCGGTTAAAGCGAATTCAGTGAACTCGCCAGCTTTGTGACCTTTAGAGGTATCGCCCATGAAGAGAACGACAAGTTCAGTATCCTCTTTGTTGAACCACCATGTGACAACTCCGAAAGGTAGGGCAATCGCATCACCCTCTTTGACTGCGATCACCTTCTCCTTTTCAGCTTCATAAAGGATGATACCGGCGGTACCACTTCCTTGAAGAACGTAAGCAACCTTGGCAGAATCGGAGTAGCTAGGCATAGCTAAACCATTCTTTTGAAGAGAAATCTTGGAAGCACCAATGTTACCTTCTTTGAGCATAGGAAGATCAGATGGTGACCATGAGAAATATGATCCGCCATCACTTCCGTAAACAGGCTTTGACGATCTGGGTGTCAAATCAATCTCCATTGAATCTCTCTAAGAATAATAATATCAAAAATCAAACAAAAAAGAAGAAGCAGAATAGGGTATATTAGATGTGAAAGGAAAGATGGGTTGGTGATTTATTTATAGGCTTACGGAGATGAATAGGATAAGCATAATCCGAATAGGATAAACATCCAAATCCGAAAAGAAAGCTGTTTTTATGATAATTAATGGAATATTACAAATACTAATCCAAATTTGGATAACAATCAAGTGAAAGAGTTCTGGAAGATTTCTTATATTTGGAAAAAAAGAGTTTGAACCGCACGAGAATTTCGAAATTGAAAACCACCAAAAGGCATAAAGAAGCAAGACTAGCAGCAATTCTCACTATTGCGAGCCTAATTGATGTCAAAACTAGTCCCATTTACTCACGGTCACAACATCTTTGATTACTGATTTGTCACGTCAAGGGTCGGTCATGTGCTTGATTAAGCTTCTTAGCTGCTCGTCTTTGCTTTAGTTTCTTTTGTGTGTTACGCTTCTCACCAGAACCTAAGAAAAAGCAAAGAAACTCAATAATATCCAACATGAGTGAAGTCACTCAAAAACTATATGCAACAATTTAACCTCTCAAATGCTTACTACTAAGAACACAAATTTGTTGTGTGGAAATGTAACCTGGCTTGTCAATTGGATCATCCAATACCCTTGCATATCTTGAAACGGTATCAGTTTCATCGTCTTCTTCATGAACATCGCTTTCGCCTGAAGGTCGCAACATTGGACCGATAATTTTATTTCTAGGTCGTGAAGCTGTTTCCTTGAGCTTCTTCTTCCTAAGTCTTTTCCTCTGACCTCTTGTTAATTTCTTCTCAGATGCCGAATCGCTAGCATCATCATTAGCATCGCTTGCAGACTTCTTCTCCTCAGGCTCAAAATCATCAAGTCCTTTACAAAATTGAATATAATTTTTTTAATCTGATTAGTGATTTTAGTTTCAGAAAATAAAAAGAAGTATGCTAATAAATACTACCTTGATTAGACATATTGAGGTAAACTTGCTCTTCAATCTCATACTTGTAATCTGTCTTTTGTAAATGAATCTAAAACAAATGGGGTGATTCAGGATAACTGACATTGAGATAATAAAATTGATTTATAAGTTCAACTTAGCTAGAAAGTGGAGTAATCCGGGCTTACTTGATCATGATGTTTTGAAGGATTTGGTTGTTCATTTGAGGAGGGATATAATTTTTTCAACACAATTTCCTGCAACTTTCGCCTTTTCTCTTCTCTATCCATGTCTGTGTCTTGCACTTTCTCAGCTTTCCTCTGTTTCTATATAAGCAACATAGGGTAAGTCGGAGCTAGAGATTTTCTATAAAATGGAGTACGAGATGCACATTCCATGTGATGCCTCTAAATATGCTTCATGGGTTACTAAACTCGTGTCAGGCGAAATGGGACGTGTGAGTCGTAGGCTATCACTTTTTTAACTATGGGCTCACGTATTTGATGATGTTGCGCTCTTTTATCAAGGCAACGGGGTAACAAATTAGGAGCAATCCTCGTAGAAATCCTAAGAGCATATGCGGTGGTTGCAGTGGTAGGACTAAAACCAAAGAGTAAAAACCAAAAAAAAAAAACTAAAAAAATTGGTTTAGTCCGTGGTCAGGCGCAATGGTGAGTTCCTAGAATTTGATCAGGCGCAGCTTTAAAGTTGCGCCCCATTTTTTTTTTTTTTTAATTCGGGCGTAACTTAAAATTACGCCCCACCATTCCGCTCCACCATCAGGCGCAACTATAAATTACGCCCCATCAGGCGCAACTTTAAATTACGCCTGACTAAAACCAAACTAAAGACTATATTTGGTTTGGTTTATGGTTTTACTCTGGTCTTTGATCTTTACTCCTTCTCCACTGCGTCTGGTTCTTGGTCTTTGGTTTTAGTTTTGGTCTCCCGCTGTGGATGCTCTAAGGTTTTAGTCAAACCTTATAGAAGGACAAGGTATCACTCAACCCATATTGACGGACTGGGTGAACTCGGTCAAACCTTATTAGAAGTGATCCAGGATGAAATGACTGAAATATCGTTAACTTAACTAAGACTGATACGGGTGGAGTAAATATCCTATACCCGTGAATCAGAACCCTAAAAAGGTTTGAGCAAATATTTCTAGCTTCTTCTCTGAGGGCATCTTCTCGACTTCTCCTCGATAGTTGTATTATGTTTCTTTATTCTTTATGATATCTTTTCATCTCCAGAGAAAATCAAGATAGTTGTAAGAAGAAGATATACGGATTTCGCAGGACTAAACACCATTAAAAGGTTAGATAATCATTGAAAGCAAATTGATGGAATTTCTGTACTTTTTTTTCTTCCCCTCTGGTTTATTTTTTCTCCTATTTATTTATTACATACAAGAAGTACCGAATCTCTTATACAATTTGTGCTTGTTTTTCTTGTGAACGAATGTTGCTTAGTTTATCTAGATCTAATTGTCAATAAAATTTTGAATTACTAATGTATGTTATCTTTCGTATCATTTTTACTTTTTATTCATCATAGAATTTCTGATCTTTTTTCCTAATTACTCTTATATGATATCAAACAAATGGAAGTCAAATTGGGTTTAACTGATATCTACACATGTTAAAATTCTGGAGATTTTAGAACCTAACCCAATTTGACGAGTAATTGAATGGTTTACCTTTTAACTTTTGTAGTCGTAGTTCTTTGTAAGTTTTTGTTGCCCCCAGAAAATGTCTTGGATAGGTCTTCTTAGCAAAACTTGTTGTTTGATATCGATTTGTTGGAAACAATGAGTTAACCCATATGAGCTTGTAGAAGGATGGTGTGCTTGAGAGCGTTTAATTAGCATTGTAAAATAGATAGTAAAAAATTTAGCGCATTTGTGACTTTTAATTATGGTGAATAGCAATATGTGAATTGCTGGTCTTAAATTTTGACTGCTAATTATGATATGTGGATTGATGGTTCCTAAACTGTTATTTTCTTCTTTCGTAGTCACAATCCGTTCAGGCTTATGAGTGATGGATTATCAGCCTGGACTGTTGCAGCTACTGGTTGCGGTATTTCCTGGCATTTTTGGTATATTAACACATTTCGCATGTAAGTAGATGTGGATCAATTTCCTTTTCTCATATTTTTTAGTTTGTTTTTGTGTGGGTGCGCACACATATATGCCGATAATGGTTGTGCCTATAACATCATCAAATACTTATTGAAAAAGCGGGGGTCTAACAACCACACCCAATATTATGAATTACCAATCTATATGGACAAACTCCGAGTTACTTTCTAGAGAATCAACTAGACAGTCAGACTCAATCTAGATAGAAATATCTTAAGGAGTTATTATCTCAATCTCTCGATTTGATATATACTCAAGCAAATAGAAATCTGCGAGTCTTTATCAAATACTAGAGAGATAACTTGGATGGTACCAAAGACCAATATCCAAGTGTCAATCAATTTAAATCAACAATCAAAAGGTCGGATATTCTAATTGATTGAACAACAACGCACAACCTGTATTATTTCAATTATAAAGATAAACAATATAATGCGGAAAATGAAATAACACAGACACCAGAATTTTGTTAATGAGGAAACCGCAAATGCAGAAAAACCCCGGGACCTAGTCCAGATTAAGCATACATTGTATTAAGCCGCTACAGACACTAGCCTACTCCAAGCTAACTTCGATATGGAATGTAGTTGAACCCCAATCAATCTCACACTGATCTAAGGTACATTTATGCTCATACGCCTCTAATCCCAGCAGGATACTACGTACTTGATTCCCTTAGCTAATCTCACCCACAACTAAGAGTTGCTACGACCCAAAGTCGAAGACTTTAATAAACCAATCTATATCACACAGAAAAGTCTACGGTAATAGATAAATCCGTCTCCCACGAATATACCTGTGAGTTTTGTTCCGTCTTTTGATAAATCAAGGTGAACATGAACTAATTGATAAAACCAGACTTATATTCCCGAAGAACAGCTCAGCTTTATCAATCACCTCACAATAATCTTAATCGACGCAGCGAAAAAAGATATTGTGGAATCACAAACGATGAGACGAAGATGTTTGTGACTACTTTTATATCTTGCCTATCAGAGATATAAATCTCAAGCCAATTATTACAATTGTACTCGTACGATAAAAACAACAAGATAAGATAACACAACTACGATAAAAGTAGTATCGGTCTGGCTTCACAATCCCAATAAAGTATTTAAGTCGTTAACCTGGTTTATAAGAAGAAACCAAAGGTTAAAGGAGAATCAACTCTAGCTTAGCACAACTAGTATCACACAGAATGTGTGGGGATAAGGTTTCCCAGTTGCTAGAGTTCTCCTTTATATATTCTTTCAAATCAGGGTTTGCAATCAATGTTAGCTTAGTAACAAAGCATTCAATATTCACCGTTAGATGAAAACCTGATTAGATTCAAGCTAATATTTATCAACCGTTAGATCAAAAACATAACTTGTTATACACACATGTAATACACGTTTGTAGGCTTGTGAAAACCGTACCCAAACTTGTGCATTAGTTGGTTCAAAAATAGCTAACCAAATGATAACTTTCATATCAACCATATTCTTCGTTACCATAACTAGTTCAAATGACTCAAATAAACTAGTTAGAGAGTTGTTCAATTGCTTAGATCTTTATGTACTACACAAGACACAATTGAAGCAAAAATGATGCGATTGACTCGAATAGATTCATGAAATATAAAGCCACGGTTTGCAATAAAATTCCTTAGTTTATTAAGATAAGTTCACAAACATCGTTTTTATACATAACCTACTCAAGTTCGCGGACTGGGTTCACGGACTTAAGTTCCCGGATGGAGTTCACAAACTGCAAAAAAAATTCTCGGGTCGAGAATTTCCGCCAGTTTGCGGACTGAGTTCGCGGAATGAAGCTCACGTACTTCTCCGGTTCTCTTGATCAACAAAGTTCGCAAACTTTGATTCAAGGAATAAGGACTCATACACATATGTGTTTCCACAACAATGCTTATATCCTCCATTGGTTATATTGTCTAAACTCTCATTTCAATCATTGAAACATTCTCAGAGGATGTTATATAGTTGTTATTCACAAACCATTTTTCGTCAGAGCAATTTTCAAAGTGATTGAAACTTAACATGAATTTCGTCACTAGGTAAAGACGAACTTGGCTAAAGCGAAAGCTTTACCAACACATATTTTTTGAAATAGATACGCGAGATATACTCGGCTCGAAATACCAAATGTGTATAATCTTAGTCTATATAGTAATACGACTTTTGTCTCAAGATAGGAGATATAGTAGATAAACTTTTGAGTGATAGATAAGTTCAAGTCTCCATATACCTTTTAGTCGATGTAGATCCACTGGTTCCTTGAGTAGTCCTTCGTCTTGTATGATGATCGCCATGGAGTTCTTGAGCTCAACTACACTTTCTATCCTAGTCCGAGACCTTAGCTATAGTAGACTAGAAATCAAGACTTATAGTTTTGATCACTAACATTGACAAACATGCTTGAGATAGCAACGCATGCGAGTTCGACCGAGCAATGCTCTAACAATCTTCCCCTTTGTCAATTTTAGAGACAAAACTATCAATACATATAGAATACAAAAAGTATATAAATAAACTTTGTAGCTCCTATTCCACATGTCTAATCTTCAACATTACTCGAAATCTTCGTCACTTCCAAGTACTCCAATGATCCCAAAGGTTGTCAGTTTAGCATCATCGTTTTTGAAAATCCATAGCTATAACAACGAGAAAACAAGAGTTATCAATCATTGTTATAAGTGTCATAGTATCATTACACATCATCAAAGTCCAATTGCATCACAACTTCAATAATAATACTATGGTGATATGCCACTCCCCCTTAGTCAATACTCTATCTCACATGGAAACCACTCCCCCTTACATAATGATCCGAAAACCATATGTATTTGTAGTATGAACTACATATTAATTCTCCCCATTTTTGTCAATAAAATTGGCAAAGGTACAAGAACCGGATCCTAATGAAATTTCCGTAAGAGACGTTTCATGACCAAAGGTAAATGTATATCATCTTATTTAGATGCAATCATAAATCCGAAGCTAAATGCATTCATCAAGAAGTCTATAAAGATACAAGATAACCCCTATAATGTTCCACAACCACACCCCCACAAAGATTTGGCAATGAAGCACAAGTTCAATTGAGAACTCTCCCCCATAATATGTTATTCCCCAAGGAACAACAAGAGCGACCTTAATTTCAAAAGAAAAGAAGGATTTCTTTGGATAACAAATCACATACAAGTATGAATTTGAATCCACAAATATTCAATTACAAAAGCAACCGAATATGCTCAACAAAAGTAAACTTATGGAGACTTAAAAACTCAATTAGACTAATCACAAGATAACCCATAATTAATCTAATCAGAATATATAATTAAACTAATCACAAAAGTAATCAATTTAATCGTTTATTATATTCTCATAAGAAAATATATGGAGAAATGACTAAGTTAATCATGAAATTAATTAACCCAGTAAAAAACGCTCGAACATAAGAAAATACTAACGGAGTCATAACTAAATAACCACACAAGATGATTAATTTAGTTCAATGTGCTAGACATAAAGTACCTTACGGAACACAACTAAGCTAATCACAAAAGTAATCAACTTGGTTGTCTAGTGCTCGACATAAGACACAATACATAACCTCACAGTAATACATGGATCAGGGAAGATCAATTACCGCGGAATACAAAAGGATTCATTCTATGTTTCCATCACCATTTGCACAATGACAGACAATAGACATAACCCTTGAATTACAAAAGGTTTTAACCTATCTTCCATCAAAAATTGACATAATAGGCTTAACTTTTGTATTTGTCAAAAGTCCTTTCATTCTTTCATCAATACTTGTATATCAACTCATGAACGACTTTACTTTTGACAAAGTATGGGACAATCAAGTTCACAGACGTAAACACACAAATCCCATAACAATATTGCAATATATAAAATCATAAAGATTAATACTGCAAAAATCATCTTCCAAACAAGTTTAGAATTTAAACCAATAAATCTAAAAACAAGAAGATGAAAACGTTGGACATAACTTTGTGTAATCAAAATAATGGCTATTCCAAACTATAGTTATTCTTCTAAACAAAACAAGAAAAATAGAAGATTTACTAGGCAAACATGATTTGAAGAGTACTAAACCCATTTAGCAACTAAGGATTGAACAAAGACCAGTTTATCAGTTGCTTTCTTTAGTTCGTTCTTCAGAAACTCAAGATTCCTTGTTGCAATTCCGAGTTGTTCACGAACTACCTCAAAATCCCGAAGACGATTTCATACCATTTGTGATGACATCTGAACTGGTAGTTTGTTTTCATGATCAATAGCATGATGACAAGTTATGAAAACAGGTTCTTCATGGAACCCGATAGTCTTTCCCTCCTCAACCCCATCATTTTCGCTTCTCTTCATTGTGCTAAGATTTCAAAGAATCATTTTGACCTTATGGAACAATGTGTCAAATAACGACATATAAAAGGAGGTTCCATAAAACCCTAGGAACCTAGACGTCCGTGTGGGTATGGTGAGCACTAGTGGTCAATATTTATGTGACCAAAGGGAAATGGAGAGGCGAAACAAAACAAGAAATTTCTCAAGGAAATGGTTAGAACAAACTTCAAGAGAGAAACAAAAAGATTCAACAGATAGCATACAACCTTGAAAACTTTCTCAAGATAACTACTTGAGAACAAGGAGCATCCTTCTTAATCTAAAAGAAGGATGCTATAGGAAGCAGTCATGTTGTACTAAGATGAACATTTTTCCCATCAATATTGACTTCTTCTTTTTCTCCTTTAAGAGGATTTAGGGACAAATCACACAACAAGGTTGAAGAAGTTTTATTAAGAGAGGAACTAGAAGTACTCGAGGCAACCGCTTTCCATGTTTTATTGACACCCCATTTGAGTCTGTTTATACTTGTCTTAAGTTCTGAGACTCGATTATTAATGTGTAGAAAATCCTGGGATGAATTCTTGAATTCACATCCTTCTACAAAAGGAGACACATAACTTGACTCCTTTTTCTTTCTCCTATGCCTTCTTCTCCTTTCAGAGTTTTCAGTTACCCCTTTGTTGTTATTCCTTCTACCCTGGTATACATTTTTTGTTTCAAAGTCACAAGTAAGAAATGACTTGTCAAGGTAGTTTTCTTGATTGTTGAAAGTGCCTTTTACTCCAACAATATGAGAGATAGGTTTAATAACTTCTTTAGACACCCATAGAAGAATGTTGTGAAGTTTTTCATTCCTTAGACGAAAATGACATTTTCGCTCAGAATGTCTTTTATTTCTGCAGTAATAGCCGTTAAAGGAATTATTCTTAGATGTTCTCATGTGAGTAAATTTGGAAGGATTAAAACCCTTGTCCTTAGTCACATTGCAGGCTACAAACGTTTTTTCACAGGAAGAGTTATCAATAGCTTTAACGAAATTGATCTTACTAGTTTTTGGAGCGTCTATTCCTTTATAGCCAAGACCACGTGTATCACGATGTTCTTTACATACTCCAATTATAGAAGACAATTTTGTAGAGCTAAGATTGAATCTTCCCAGACTCTCTTCTAGTGATTTTATTTTATCAAGAGCAACTGCAAGGTCACTCTCCAATGACTTTTCTTTGGCAAGAAGACTGAGTTCTTTGTCATTAAAATATTTTTGTTGAGAGTCATATCTTGCTTCAACATCTGCAGGTCTTTCTTTCAACACAAAGATATTTCAGAGAAGATTATCACATTCTGATCTTTTTGTGCGAACATCTTCTTCACGATCTTTAACGATAGATTGTAAGAGTTTATACCCACCATCATATCCTTTAAAGAGTTTTCTCAATTTTCTGTTTTCTTGAAAAAGGGGATCCATGTACTTACTCAGGCAAGTTGTTGACCTTTTTTCTTTCAAATCATGATCGAACAGCTTGATATACTGAGAGACTTCCTCATAAATACTCTGTCCTTCTTATGAATCACTGTCATCTGAAATATCATCCAACTTCTCATCAAGAGATTTTTCCCAGTCGAATGCAGATTCAGTCAAGGGACATGCGATATAGTTTTTCTCATAAGCTTCAGGACTTTTTGTCTCGTCTGAGCAGTTTTGTACTGATGCTGGTTATCAGAGATAGTTTTATCCATAGAGACAAATCTCTATAAACACAGACTTGTAAGGTCTTAAGTGTGTTTGCCTTCTCTGATACCAATTGAAAAAGCGGGGGTCTAACAACTTCACCCAATTGTTCGAATTAACAATCTGTATGGACAAACTCCGAGTTACTTTCTAGAAAATCAACTAGACAGTCAGACTAAATCTAGATAGAAATATCTCAAGGAGTTATTATCTCAATCTCTCGATTTGGTATATACTCAAGCAAATAGAAATCTGCGAGTCTTTATCAAATACTAGAGAGATAACTTGGATGGTACCAAAGACCAATTTCCAAGTGTCAATCAATTTAAATCAACAACCAAAAGGTCGGATATTCTAATTGATTGAACAACAACGCACAACCTGTATTATTTCAATTATAAAGATAAACAATATAATACGGAAAACGAAATAACACAGACACCAGAATTTTGTTAACGAGGAAACCGCAAATGCAGAAAACCCCCGGGACCTAGTCCAGATTAAACGTACATTGTATTAAGCCGCTACAGACACTAGCCTACTCCAAGCTAACTTCGGTCTGTAATATAGTTGAACCCCAATAAATCTCACACTGATCCAAGGTACAGTTATGCTCTTACACCTATGATCCCAGCAGGATACTACGTACTTGATTCCCTTAGCTGATCTCACCCACAACTAAGAGTTGCTACGACCCAAAGTCGAAGACTTTAATAAACCAATCTGTAGAAAAGTCTACGGTAATAGATAAATCCATCTCCCACGAATATGCCTATGAGTTTTGTTCCGTTTTTTGATAAATTAAGGTGAACATGAACCAATTGATAAAACCAGACTTATATTCTCGAAGAACAGCTCAGCTTTATCAATCACCTCACAATAATCTTAATCGACGCAACGAAAAAAGATATTGTGGAATCACAAACAATGAGACGAAGATGTTTGTGACTACTTTTATATCTTGCCTATCGGAGATAGAAATCTCAAGCCAATCATTACAATTGTACTTGTACGATAGAAACATCAAGATAAGATCACACAACTACGATGAAAGTAGTATCGGTCTGGCTTTACAATCCCAATGAAGTCTTTAAGTCGTTAACATGGTTTAGAAGAAGAAACCAAAGGTTAAAGGAGAATCGACTCTAGCTTAACACAACTAGTATCACATAAAATATGTGGGGATTAGGTTTCCTAGATGCTATATTTGTCCCTCGTATAGTCTTTCAAATCAGGGTTTGCAATCAATGTTAGCTTAGTAACAAAGCATTCATTATTCACCGTTAGATGAAAACCTGATTAAATTCAAGCTAATATTTATCAACCGTTAGATCGAAAACATCGCTTGTTATATACACATGTAATACACGTTTGTAGGCTTGTGAAAACCGTACCCAAACTTGTGCATTAGTTGGTTCAACAATAGTTAACCAAATGGTTAGCCATATGATAACTTTCATATCAACCATATTCTTCTTCACCATAACTAGTTCAAATAAATCAAATGATCTAGTTAGAGAGTTGTTCAATTGCTTAGATATTTATGTATTACACAAGACACAATCGAAGCAAAAACGATATGATTCACTCGAATTGATTCATGAAATATAAAGCCACGGTTTTCAATAACATTTCTTAGTTTATTAAGATAAGTTCACAAATATGGTTTTTAGACATAACCTACTCAAGTTCGCGGACATAAGTCCCCGGATGGAGTTCACAAACTCCAGCAGAAATTCTTGGGTCGAGAACCTCCGCCAGTTCGTGAACTGAGTTCGCGGACTGAAGCTCACGTACTTCTCCGGTTCTCTTGATTAACAAAGTTCGCAAACTTTGGTTCAAGGAATAAGGACTTATACACATATGTGTTTCCACAACAATGCTTATATCCTCCATTGGTTATATTGGCTAAACTCTCATTTCAATCATTGAAACATTCTCCGAGGACGTTATATAGTTGTTATTCACAACCATTTTTCGTCCGAGCAATTTTCAAAGTGATTGAAACTTAACATGACTTTCGTCACTAGGTAAAGATGAACTTGGCTAAAGCGAAAGCTTTACCAACACATATTTCGAGAAATAGATAGTCAAAATATACTCGGCTCGAAATATCAAATGTGTATAATCTTAGTATATATAGTAACACAGATTTTGTCTCAAGATAGGAGATATAGTAGATAGACTTTTGAGTGATAGATAAGTTCAAGCCTCCACATACTTTTTAGTCGATGAAGATCCACTGGTTCCTTGAGTAGTCCTTCATCTTGTATGATGACCGCCATGGAGTTCTTGAGCTCAACGATACTTTCTATCCTAGTCCGAGACCTTAGCTATAGTAGACTAGAAATCAAGAATTATAGTTTTGATCACTAAAATTGACAAACATGCTTGAGATAGAAACGCATGCGAGTTCGACCGAGCAATGCTCTAACACTTATGACCAAACTAGAGTTTGCTGCTCTTTACATACTAAGTTGTTAGCGTTGTACTCTCTTTGTATGAGATTTGGTAGAGATTTGGTAGACATCACTCTAGTTTGGTAGAGATTGATGCATACTAAGTTCGAGGAACTAATGTTAAATTAGTTAGGTACAGTTGATCGGTACTACAAATATGCACGATGAATACATTGATCAAGCCTAGGCTTAAATGGTTTCTGCATATTTTTTTTGGATGCTCTGATTTATCCTGTGCCACTGTAATTGTGGTCAGACTATAGTCCTATGGTCTTTGCTATTGTTCTGGAGTTTTATTCAGTAAGCAACTCTTTTGATATTTTCCTAGCGGTATCGAGTGAAACTTTATGTAGAATATAGTGGGAATGTTATATATACGAACCCTAACACCAAAAGGAATTCCAATCTAGTTGTCTCAGTGTCAGATTATATATGTTTATAACCGTGTCATCTCTTTTTTCATGGTGACTCATTTATTTTCTTATTTATAGGCAGGACTACCCGATCCTCCTTTTTGTATCATGAAGGTTGAGGTTCCATGGACATCTTCTGCGAGGAAGGGAAACCCAGTGCATGAAGAATGTGTATTGAGAAGATTTAACATTATGGTACATCAACCACTTGTATTCACTTGATCGTTGTTCCTTCCATGGTAATCTTTTTCCCCTTCCAAAAATTGTAAAACAATACTTAAGTTATCGATGTGCTAGCTTCTTGTTGTGGAAAGTATGTTCGTGCTCAACAACATCTGGCTCAAATGATATAGCATAACCGAGAACCAGAGTTGTAATGCTTAAGTGTGAAAAAAATTGAAGTCGGTTTCTTATTGTCTACCCAGGTTGTTTTTGCGACACGATGGATTCCAACCTATTGTTTTTGTTAGGAAACCATTGGTTTCTGTTTAGTCTGAATAAATTATATTTTCATTCCTTCTCATGGTGAAGGAACGACATTATTGTCTTGCGCCAACCGATGGTTTAAAAACACCCTCTTGTACTATCATATGCTCAATTCACACTATCTCTAATGAAACATATATCAGTTTTCTTGTGACGGCTGCTTTTGTAGTATTGTTTGTAGCATTTTTATAAATAGACTGGTGTTTAAAAACCAAGGAGAACCATATTGCGTATCTTGTAATTTCAAGTATGAATGTATTTTGAAGTTTTTTTTTTTCCGATGGAAGACCCAATTTGAAAACTAGATACTATATCAATTTCAGGGAGTTCATCTTACTAACTACCCATATACCAGTCGGTAAGAGAATTCAACAAAAGGTTTATATAATCTTGTCAAAGTACTTCTGATAAGTGAGAAAAAAGAGCAAACCCGTTCCTCCTCCTTGTATAATCTTGTCAAAGTACCCATATTTACCCATATTCCTACCCATAAATAAAGCCTAACTATGGTTGGTGTAGGATCAGAATATCGCCACTACAACACTTCTGCGAGATTTATAGCGACAGTTCTGCGAGTTCTTCAACAACACTTCGCGAGTGTCACAAGATAACTTAAAGAGTGACGTAATAGCTGACGAATGAAGAAACACGAAAAGAGAATGATTGCCCTGCAATGGGAACGACGCTTGCGAGAATGGACATTATAACTACTGCGATGATATCGCGTGTCAGATCCGAAATTCAAGGACAACTTAGCTGTCATCCACTATGTAACTATCCTATATAAAGAGACCCAGTAAATTCAGAAGCGGATGATGTATTTTTTTGAGTGTTGAGAAAGTCTTGAGAAGAGAGAAATTCAAGAGAGCGGTTGTATTCTTGATTTCTTCCATTTCTTGTAAACATTTCTGAGATTCAAATAATAAAGTGTTGTTTTTGATCTTCAATTATGTGTTAAATACTGTGAATTATTATCAAGGGTGTAGTGTAGGATTTCCTGCAACTACATTTGGTAACTAACTTTGCATAAGGGTAAACTTGGAAAAATAAATTCAAAACTTAACAAATAGAAACGGACAGACTCACTTGTCCTTTTATATAAGTTGAATTAAAAGTAGGTCGAATCGGTGGGAAAACCCAAACCTTTGGATTTGGGTGAGGATTGCTCACAAATTAGAGGATGTATCAAGCCCAAATACGATTTTTTTTTATCTTATATTGATTTCATTTTAGTACATCTTCTGATTTGGTATCTCGGCCCCATTATCAATCTTGTTTTTTTATGATCTAAAAACAGAATTTGATCTACTCCTTATTGACAGGAGTTGATGGCCACTAGTAAACAAAGGGGGTTCGGACCAATCACCTCTCAATCTGTGATATGTAGACGACTATTTTTGTTGTACTTTCCTACAATTTGGAAGTATATTTGGACCAAATAGTACTTTGGAATTATTAAACTCATACAGACGATCTTGTTCAAAATTTTGTATTAGATGATATCCTTTATTTTTTGTACCTCCTCTAAAAAGGTCACCTTATTTATAAACTAGAAGAATAGTAGAAAAAATTTGTTAAAAAAAAATTTAGGTATCAGAAAGTAAGCCTGTCAATATCTATCCGATATCTGGAATTCGTTTCCGAGTATTCGAGATCCTATAGGATTTATCTGTATTATCGGATATTCTATCAGATATTTCTTTCTTAATATATCAGAATCGGATTAGACTCCATCTGAATTGTTAATATCCGATATCCGATTCAGCATGGACTTATTTATAATTTACCCTAACCATATTAGAGTCGAGTAGAAGAATAAGGAAAAATATCCGATATCCGACATGATATGTTTGGGAAATTGAACTTAAATTTCAATTATGAACATGTTTTACAGGATTTTTAACATTTTTTGTCAGAATCGGATATTATCGGATAAATATCCGATATCCGATAACTTAGCCTATCAGAATCGATTTCTGATTTTTGATATCCTATAGGATATTATCGGATATCGAATATCCGATAGCGCTTAACCTATCGGATACGTATTTCTAAATATCCGACGGATATTTATCTATTGACAGTCCTATCCGAAAGTGGAGAAGTGTGAGTCGAAATATTGAAATAAATTGAATTTATAGGAAATTGAAAATAAAGTCAGTAGAAATGAAATCGGAATTTAGCCGCTGACGATAAAAGTTTGATCGTGCGTCATACGTTGTCTCGCTAGGTGCATATTCCCATATGGAAAACCTAATTTTCCCATCTAGCTGGCTGAACAAATTTTTTCCTTTGCAGATTAGCATTAGGATTTGTGAAAAAGCGTGGGGTACAACAACCACACCCAATATTTCGATTATCAATCTGTATGGACTAACTCCAATATAATTTCAAGAGAATCAACTAGACTCAATCTTAATAAAGTATATCAAAGAGTTATATCTCTATTTCTTGATTCAATTCTTACTCTAGCAAATAGAAATTTGCGAGTCTAATTGAATACAAGAGAAATCACTTGAACGGTAACAAAGACCAATGTTCAATGATCAATCAAGTTTAATCATCAACCAAAGGTCGGATTTCCAATTGATTGATTCAAACGCACAACCTGTGATATTTCAATTATATAACAAAATGTAATGTGGAAAAGAAATAACACAAACACCAGAAGTTTTGTTAACGAGGAAACCGCAAATGTAGAAAAACCCCGGGACCTAGTCCAGATTGAACACACACCGTATTATGCCGCTACATACACTAGCCTACTACAAAATAATTTCGGTATGGACTGTAGTTGAACCCCAAATTAATCTCACACTGATCCAAGGTACAGTTGTGCTCCTTACATCTCTGATCCTAGCAGGATATTACACACTTGATTCCCTTAGCTGACCTCACCCACAACTAAGAGTTGCTACGACCCAAAGCCGAAGACTTTAGTGAACAAATCTGTATCACACAGAAAAGTCTACGGTAATAGATAAATCTGCATCCCATAGAAATACCTACGAGTTTTGTTCTGTCTTTTGATAAATCAAGGTGAACAAGAACCAATTGATAAACCAGACTTATATTCCCAAAGAACAGCTCAGTATTATCAATCACCTCACAATAATCTTAATCGACGCGGCGAAAGAAGATATTGTGGAATCACAAACGACGAGACGAAGATGTTTGTGATTACTTTTATATCTTGCCTATCAGAGATATCAATATCAAGCCAATCATTACGATTGTACTCAACATGATAGAATCAGCAAGATCAGATCACACAACTACAAAAAAGTAGTATCGGTCTGGCTTCACAATCCCAATGAAGTTTTCAAGTCGTTAACCTACAAGATCTCGGTAGAAACCTAAGTTTAAAGAAGAATCGACTCTAGCTAATATAACTGGTATCACACAGGAGGTGTGGGGATTAGGTTTCCCATTTTCTATAGTTCTCCCTTATATAGTATTTCAAATTAGGGCTTGCAATCAATGTTATCTTAGTAACAAAACATTCAATATTTACTGTTAAATGAAAACCTGATTAGATTCAAGCTAATATATTTCAACCGTTAGATCTAAAACTTAGCTTGTTACACACAAATGAAATGCACGTTTTAGGTTTGTATGACCGTACCCAAGCATGTACATTTGTTGGTTCAACAATAGTTAACCAAATGGTTAGCCATATGAGCACTTTCATATTAACCATATTCTTCTTCACCATAACTAGTTCAAATGACTCAAATGAACTAGTTAGAGAGTTGTTCAATTGCTTAGATCTTATAGAAGTATACAAGACACAACCGAAGCAAAAATTATTTGATTCACTCGAATCGATTCATGAACTTTATAGTCACGGTTTGCAAACTTGCATTCCTTCGTTAATGTAAGTATAAGTTCACGAATAATCATTTTTAGATATAACCAACTTAAGTACGCGTGCTTGATACGCGGACTTAAGTACCCGAAATAAGTTTCCAACAAGTTTACAAACTCCAACAGAAATTCTCTGGAAGAGAACCTCTGATAGTACGCGGACTGGGTTCGCGGACTCTTATTCCTGTTTTCCTGATCAACAAAGTACGCATACTTGGGTTCAAGAAATAAGGACATGTTTGTGTTTCCGCATAATGCTTATATCCAACAATGGTTATATAATCTAAACTCTCATTTCAATCATTGAAACATTCTCAGAGGACGTTATATAGTTGTTATTCACAAAACATTTTTCGTCAAAGCCATTTTCAAGTGATTGAAACATAACATGACTTTCGTCACTAGGTAAAGATGAACTTGGTCAAAGCAAAATCTTACCAACCCATATTTCGAGAAATAGATAGGTGAGATAAACTCGGCTCGAAATAGAAAATGTGTATAATCAAAGTCTATATAGCAAAATGACTTTTTTCTCAATATAAGAGATAGCGTAGATATATTTTTGAGTGATAGATAAGTTCAAGTATCCACATACCTTTTAGTCGATGAAGTTCCACCAGTTCCTTGAGTAGCTCTTCGTCTTGTATGATGATCGCCATGGAGTTCTTGAGCTCAACTACACTTTCTATCCTTGTCCGAGACTTAGCTATAGTAGACTAGAAATCAAGACTTATAGTTTCGATCACTAACATTTACAAACATGCTTGATATAACAACGCATGCGAGTTCGACCGAGCAGTGCTCTAACAATCTCCCCCTTTGTCAATTTTAGTGACAAAACTATCAATACATATGGAATACAAAAATAAATAAATAAACTTTTGTAGATCCTATTCCACATGCCTAATCTTCAACATTACTCGAAATCTTCGTCACTTCCAAGTACTCCAATGATCCCAAAGGTTGTAAGTTCAACATCATCGTTGTTGAAAATCCGTATTTATAACAATGAGAAAACAAGAATTCTCAATAATTGTTATACAATGTCATAATATTATTATACAACATCAAAGTTCAATTGTATCACAACTTCGAAAACAATACTATGGTGATATGTATCACTCCCCCTTAGTCAATACTCCATCTCACATGGAAATCACCCCCCCTTACATAATGATCCGAAAACCATATGTATTTGTACTGTGAACTACAAATTAATTCTCCCCATTTTTGTCAATAAAATTGGCAAAGGTACGAAAACAGGATCCTAATGAAAATTTCCATAGAGACATTTCATGACCAAAAGAAAGCACATATCAAATTGTTTTGATGCAATCATATAGCCGAAGATAAATGCTTTCATCAAGGAGTTTATAAAGATACAAGATAACTTCTATAATATTCAACAACCGCACTCCCCACAAAGATTTGGCAATTAAGCACAAGTTCATATAAGAACTCCCCCCCCCATAAAATGTCATTCCCGAAAGAACAACAAGAGCGACCTTAATTTCGAAAGAAAAGAAGGGTTTTTTTGGACATAACAAATCACATACGAATATGAATTTGAATCCAAAATACTCAATTAAATTAACCACAAGAGAACCCATGATTAATTTAATCGGAAATATACAACCAAATTAACCACAAAAAGTGATAAATTTAATTGGTCATGCTCGACATAAGAGAACTTACGGAGCCTCACAGTATATAAACATAAAATATGGATCAGGGAAGATCAATACTGCGGAATAACCAAGGATTCATTTTATTTTCCATCATTATTTGCACAATGACATACAATAGATATAATCCTTGTAAACAAAAGGTCATCCTATCTTCCATCAATATTTGCATAATGACATAATAGGCTTCAAACTTTCGTAATGTCAAAAGTTCATTCATTCTTTAATCAATACATGTATATCGACATACGAAAGACTTAAATTTTGACAAGGAATGAGACAATCATAGTTCACGGACGTAAACACACATATCCCATAACAAATTGCAATATATAAAACCATAAAGATTAATACTGCAAAAATCATCTTCCAAACAACTTAGAGTTTAAATGAATAAATCTAACCACATTGAAGATGAAAACATTTGAAAATGGCTATGTGTAATCACAATAATTTTTATTCCAAACTCTAGTAATCCTTCTAAAAAAAAAAACAAGAATAAATTCTCATAAGAAGTTTCCTAGGCATCAAGACAAACTCGTAATGCACATATAAGATGATTTGTCCTTAGAGGGTAGAATCAATCTTTTTCGCCAGACGTTATTGGTATTTGGGGCTGTTCTTCATTGCATATCTTATGAACAACCAATATGTGTGATTAGTATAACCGCTCATGACTTGTTTGTGTTCTTGGTAAACTATTCACATGAGGCCTGACTTATGTATTGGTATGACTTTTATTAGTGAAACCGATCTTAAGTAATCACCTGGGGTATGATCGGGTTTGTGAGTGTCTAACTAATTATTAGGAGAAGGTGCAGTGCATCACAAGGGGAACCGATCCTTGTATGAGGTGCAACAAGGTTTATGGAATAAAGGGGAACCGATCCTATGAACATGTGCAACACATTTTTGGGAAGGGGGGACCAATCCTATGCACATGTGCAGTGCATAAAATTTAGATACCAAATATATGTGGGGAACCGATCCTAGTACCTTATCAGCAGAATTATGGTAAGCTAGTGTGAATATGCACAGCACTCACATGGAGGTAGAACCGAAACTTATTTTGGTAGAACTGTTAAACCCATGGTTTGTGATTGAGTGTTACTTGATCAATCACATAGTTCTTGAAAGTCAGATGAACTAATTCCAAACTTGTTTGGAAGTGTGGTAAATCGGTTTCAAGTGATCAAGTATGAAAAAGGACTTGCAAGAGTAAAATGTCGACACACTTTAAACACGGTGCATTAATGCTTATTCTATATTGTTCAAAGATATTCCTTAAAGGATAAGAAGGAAGTAAATCCCAAGATCGAATTTAAATAAGTTAAGAATCTTTTTAATTAAGGATTTTTAATTATATATGGAAAATAAGAATTAGTAATGTGCATTTACTAGTTAAAGATTTTCCAAGGAGATTTCGATCGTATTTTTGGACAATGCATTCAAAAGGATTATGAAAACCGAATTTGGTGTAGTAATGAAAAATATCTTGAGAATATTTCCGGTTTTGGAAATTCCTTGGTGGTCCAAACTTCCTTGTCTATAAATACTTTGAGTTTGCATTTCTAGCAAACTAATCCTGCGTAACAATAGACTTCCTATTTTGTCATTGTTACTAGTGAAGCCGCCTATTGGCGACGAGAGTAATCTAATGAGGTGAAATCTCTTACGACCGCTTAATTTAAAGTCTTCTTTGGGATTGAGAAGCTCTAGCGCGACCCGTTAGTGGGAAACTAGATATTGCGGCTTATCTTTAGTTTTCGTATTGATTTGATTGACTAACGGTGGTTGAACTTTGACTGCACTTAGATTGTTTGTGCTTGATAATATTTTCTTCTGATATAAGATTCCCTCAAACTAGCTCAAGGTTTCGACAGGGATCTTTAGATTGTTGTTATATCTAAAGACGATCTTGTGATAATCCATTGTTAACAGACTTCGTTATGTGTGTGATTGATCACAAGAGATTCAAGTAGTTGTGTGCGGGTATTTATTGAAGATCTAAGAAGATTTGAAGATGAAGAAGAGATAGAAGATTTCTGACTTGGTGTTTATAATTAATAATCGATTTATCCTTGTGATAGATTGGACTGATTAATTGAGGAAGATCGGCATCAATACATTTCCTTGGGATTAAAGGTATTGATTGGCTTAATCTTAACAATTTCCTTTGGGTGATTGAACATAAGATAGATCTTGGAACTTGGTAAAGGAGTTTATGTTAAGATAAACAAGGGAACCTTTGCGCAACTCATAACACTTGGTTGAAGAGAGTTGATACCAAACAGATTTGTTGTTCCTTTACTGTTTGGAATACGAACCAAAGGAATTGTTCCAAGTACGTGACTTGTTTACAGGTTGGAGGCGTGGGAATACATACAGAACTAGGTGAACTATAGGTTTAGTTGCTTGGTTTCAACTATACGAAGTTGGTATTATTTTGTATAGCGGTTTAATCCTGAGAGTATTCAATTCTGGACTAGGTCCCAGGGTTTTTCTGCATTTGCGGTTTCCTCGTTAACAAAATATTGTTGTGTCATTTACTTTATATTTCCGCATTATAATTGTTTTACTATAATTAAAGTAAATTGCACAAACGTTAATTCCTATTTACTTGATACGTGAATCCTATTGTGTTTGGTTAAGTATGATCCTTTGTATCAAGTAAACATACTTTGTTGTTGTATTTTCTCGATCTTGTATCCATAGACGATCACACAAAGTGTGAACCGATTTGTTGTATTGTCTCGACTCAGTCCATAGATAATCATTTTCGGGGAAAGGACTTATAGGAAGGAAAAGTAATAGCTTGAGGTATATTTGGGTACCCTCTCCTTTTCAATGGTGTTCAATATGGACTAGATCCCGGGGTTTTTCTGCATTTGCGGTTTCCTCGTTAACAAAATTCTGGTGTCTATGTTATTTCTTTTCCGCATTATATTTTGTTATATAATTGAAATATCACAGGTTGCACGTTAAGATCAATCAATGTAAATCAACAACCAAAATTCAACCTTTGGTTGTTGATTGACATTGATTGACAATTGAACATTGGTCTTTGGTACCGTTCAAGTAACTCCTCTTATATTCAATCGGGCTCGCACATTTCTATTTTTTGATTGCGTATTGAATTAAGAGTTAGAGATATTAAACTCTTTAATATACTTTAATCTAGATTGAGTCTGACTGTCTAGTTGATTCTCTAGAAAGTGTATTGGAGTAAGTCCTCTCAGATTGCCAAACGAAATGTTGGGTATGGTTGTTAGACCCCCGTATTTTAAATTGGTATCAGAGAATGCAAACACTATAAACCTAATAAGTTTGTGTTTGATTGATCCTTAAAAATTTTCCCTATGGGAAATTTCTTTGGAAAACTTGCTCTTGGCATCTGTAACGCACGCCAGAACTCCTCAAAGATTGCTCGAAGATTATTATGGACATAACCTATGTTTCTTCATGATAATCTCATTTCATCTAAGACTTTGGAAAACCCAGATGGTGAGAAACAATCTAAAGGAAAAGTTAAAAAGAAAAGAAGGTTGAGAAAACGATCTTTAAGCTCAAAGATATGGAATCTCACTAGATTAACTCTTAATCTTTTTGAGGAGTACTATCTTTATGGATCGATTGACAAAGATCTATATAGAGCATTTGAAAACGTTTTCAGATTCTTAGAAAAACTTAATTCGATTAAGAATAAGAATCGTTCCTATAAAATTTTTGTACATGTCAAATCGTGGAATCATGATGTACGAACTAAACTTGTTGAGAACACAAGTAAGTCCAACAAAACGGATTCTTGTGTTTTTGATACATGTTCTTGATATAGTAAAAATCTTCCCTCTAGTCTTATGAAAAGGAAATTAGGGAGCTCTGTTAATCCTGATTTTCATATCATTGGTATTGTTCATAAATATCAACCAAAAGTGGTGTATGAGAATCTCTCTGCACATCTTACCACTTGGTAACATGTTTGGCATCACCCTATTTGTATATATCTTGAAATGGGGCAAGAAACGGTTTGATTTGTCTGTAGTTTAGTTAACAGTTTGCTTCCTACCGCACCATCCTTCTTCATGTATGTGTACATGTGCGTGGTTCTGCATAACCTTGGTGTTTTAACACCCAAAAATCCTACCTTCCTTTTGTGGGTCGCGGTTCAGAAACAGGTCCAAGCCCATGTTGGGTATATAAAGGAGCGGTACACGTACCTTCTTATTCCTCCTATCCAGTCCATGTACGTGAACTGTCTAGGGTTCACGAATTTCCTCTATTAAATCTTCCTTGGAGGAAAATAAGAAAAAGGGGTATTCAAGGTTCATTTCAAGTAAGTGATTTCCTCCTGATTCCTTTTCTAATTTCTAGATCCTATGAAGAATTTCAAGGTTCCAAATGTGGTTTCTAAAAACTTAGGTTCTTCATCTTCTTCTAGAATGAATTTACCCATAGATCAAAGTTCAAATAGAATTAGATTTGTTGATTATTCTTGTGAAAAAGTTTTTGAAAAGATTTCATCCAATGGGTTTATTATAGAAAAGAAGTTGGATTCTACTAGTGGATATGAGGAGGATTTGATTTGTTTAAAAAAATTTAAGCTTGGAAACATCTTTGATAGTCTTGGTGAAGGATTCGATACTCTAACTAGAATCTTTATGCCAACATTTATAATGTTGATCTTGAAGACATGGAATTCACGACCATGGTCTATTTAAAAAGGATTCTTGTTAATAGAGAATTAATTTCAAAGATTACCAAAATTCCATTGGGTAATTTTCATCTCCCTAGGCCATGTAATGATCGACCATCGTATGAAACCATCTCAAAAGGCCTTTGTGGGAGAAGCATTGATTGGATTGAAGGAAAATTTCCTACTTGGTATATCTAATCTTTGTCCCTCCACGGTTGAGAATTCCCGTTGGAGTCGTGAGTCCGCATAATTAGTTTATTTCCTTGTGATGGAAACCAAATGTCTTGACATTTGTGGATTATTATTTATCAAATGTTAGCTATGACATCTTCCAACAAGAAGTTAGGCTACCCTTGCTTGATTGAGCAAATTTGTCACAATTTTTCAATTGAGCCTATTGGAAACTCCATTAGAATTCCCAAACTTGTTAGGCCGTGTACTTACAATCGGATGAAAGAGAATGCGTGCAAAAGACAAAGATGTGACACAACTGATGGCTCGAGTGATTCTTATTTGAATCTTTTTCACCAATTTACAAGGGTGTTTGTAAGATGAATACCAAAGTAAGTTGTGTACAAGAAAAATTATTGGTGATTGCTACCAAGTTTCCCGATCTTAAGGAGGACATGGACAAGGTTCGCTCCACCTTCACAGTCTCCGATGATGAAGATGATGAGTAGTTTCTCTTACCTTAATGATTGGTTTTATAATGTGTCTTTATTTTGTCTAGTAAATCTTCTTTTTGTGTTTTTAGAAGAATAACTAGGGTTTGGAATGGCCATTATTGTGAGTACACATAGCTATTCCAATGATTTTCATCTTCATTGTTTTTAGATTTATTTGTTTAAATTCTAAAGTTTTTAGGAAGATGATTTTTGCAATTTTTCATATTTATGATTTTATATATTGCATATTGTTATGGGATATGTTGTTTATGTCCGTGAACCTGTGATTATCCCATACTTGTTCAAAAGTTATATCTATTATGTCGATATGAACATATTGATGGAAGATAGAATGAACTTTTGACTTTGCAAAAGTTAAAGCCTTTTATGTCATGTTTTGATAAATAGAAAGGATAAAACTTTTGTGTACAAGGATTAAGTCTATTATATGTCATTGTGAAAATAGTGATGGAAAATAGAATGAATCCTTGTCTATTCTGCAGTATTTGGTCGATCTACGATCCACAATCTTTTTGCATATACTTTGTTGTTCCATAAGGTTTCTTATGTTGAGCACAATCGACTGAGTTGATCATTCTCTTATGTTTAACTTAGTTGTTGCTCCGTAAGGTTCCCTATGTAGAACATGATCAATTATTCTCTTGTGGTTATTTTAGTTGTTGCTCCGTAAGTTCTCTTATGTTGAGCATGACCAATTAAATTGATTCATTTTTGTGGTTAATTTAGTTGTGTATTTCAATTGAATTAATCGTAAGTTTTCTTATGATTAATTTGGTTGTATTTCTTCGATTGAACTAACCATGGGTTCTTTTGTGGTTATTTCAATTGAATTTTTTGTTTGGATACAAATTCATGTTTTCATGTGATTTGGTTGTCCAAATAAATCCTTATTTTCTTGAGGTCGCCTTTGTTGTTCCTTCGGGGATGACATTGTATGGGGAAGAGTTCTTTTGAACTTGTGTTTAATTGCCAAATCTTTGTGGGGAGTGCATTTAGCTTGTATCTTAGGGGTAGTTCTTGATGAATGCATTTAGCTTTATGATTTTTAGGGGTTATCTTGTATCTTTAGGGGTTATCTTGTATCTTTATTAACTCCTTGATGAATGCATTTAGCTTCAGCTTTATGATTGCACCTAAATTTTTTGATTTTCTAATACACCTTTTGGTCATGATATATCTCCGTGGAAATTCCATTAGGATCCTACTAATTTTCGTACCTTTTCCAAATTTTTTTGACAAAAATGGGGAGAATTAATGTATAGTTGACACTAAAAATACATATGGTTTACGGATCATTATGTAGGGGGGGGGGGGTTTCATGTTGAGATATGTATTGACTAACGGGGAGTGATGCATATCACCATAGTGTTATTGTCAAATTTGTGATACAATTGAACTTTGATGTTATGCAATAATACTATGACACTGTATAACAATGATTGAGAGCATTTTGTTTTCTCATTGTTATAGCTACGGATCTTCAACAACTGTAATGCTGAACTTACAACCTTTAGGATCATGGAGTACTTGGAAGTGACGAATATTTCGAGTTGCGTTGAAGATGTTAAGGAGATCAAGCATGTGGATAAGAAGCTACATTTTTTTATCTTTTTTGTAATCCATATGTATTGATAGTTTTGTCACTAAAATTGACAAAGGGGGATATTATTAGAGCATTGCTCGGTCGAACTCGCGTGCGTCGCTATCTCAAGCATGTTTATCAATGTTAGTGATCAAAACTATAAGTCTTGATTTCTACTATATTTGTAGATGTCTCGGACTAGGACATAGATAATGTAGTTGAGCTTAAATCTCTCGACGTTCATCCCTTGAAGACGATGAACTACTAAGGGGAGCTTGTGGAACTTCGGAAAAAGGTATGTGCAGACTTGAACTTATCTATCACTTGGAAAGTCTATTTCTATTATCTCCTATATTGATACATAAGTCGTGTTACAATATAGTTTTCTTTATACACATTTGAGATTTCGAGCTGAGTATATCTCGCTTACATATTTCTCGAAATATGTATTGGTAAGCTTTCGCTTTGACCAAGTTCATCTTATATCATGAGAAAATTTCCGAGTAACATCTTACATGATTTGTGTGATACAATCATTTGGTGTAAGACTTGGAAGGTTTCAATAATAATTATTTCAATATCTTGAAAATTTCTTTGATGATAATAGTGTGTGAAAACAGCTATTATCATTATAGAAGAATATTTCAAAGATTGAAATAAAGAGTTGATGATGTAACCATCTTTGGATATAAGCATGTATAGTGTGTTTACACATTAGTGTATAAGTCTGCAAACCGGGAGCCAAGAGTATGCATATGTGTGTATACGAAATTGGTGAAGGAGATAGGTTAAGTATGCATATTGGTGGAAGTTCTCGAACCGAGAATTTCTGTTGAGTTTGGTTTTGGCAAAACTCTTAACTAGTCACCTTATGTATGCATATCCGTACGTATACTGGCGGAAGTTTTTGAACCGAAAATTTCTGCTGAGTTTGGAAACTTTACAAACTCAAAACCGATTGCTTAAGTACGCATACCCGTATGCATACTTAATGTTAGAGCATTGCTTGGTCGAACCCACTAGCGTTGGTATGTCAAGCTAGTTGTCAAATTTAGTTGACAAAATGCATTATTTATTTAGCATACTAAAGATAGTTTCAGACTAGATTAGGTCTAAGAAGATCTACTCTTGAAGGATGAAGACTGAAGATTACAAGAAGATATCAACAAGTACTTCATCAAGAAAGGTATGTGATTTATTTCATTTGGATTCTTGTTCAATTCTACCTTTCTAATCTATCGAGATAAATGCTCACTCTAGGGAACAATTCCTATGATGGTAAATGTACATTTATGTATATATAATTGAGGTTATTTGATTCATGACTTTGGTGACAATAAATTTTATCCCTATAAAGGATCTCATGTTATAGTGAATGAGCTTACGAATCCAACAAGCCAAGAATCACTCAATTTCGAGTTATAACGATGAAGTTATGAGTGGTTTAAGTTTATTAATAAGAAACAATCCATGTGATGTTTGTAACGGTCCTCGAACTTGGGCCCAATACGTGACTAAAAGGGATTTTTGGTCAAGTTGGTGATGTTTCCTTATCTATGCAAGTTAGCTATTACTCCAAACATCTTTGATTACCATATTAAAGTGTCTGTGATTCCTTCCTAATTTAATTTGTGATTTATTCACATAAATACAATATTTGCTAATAATTATTTATTTAATTATTTTGGCAAGAGTTGTAACTTAGGAAAGACTCCCAAAATTAGGAGAGTCTTGAAAAAGGAAAATAGTTATGCTTAGCTTTCAAGATACCTTTCACTATAAATAAAGGGTTCATGAGTCTACACGGTTTTCATCCCCTTTGGAAAATTGGTGTTAGCTTCATAAGGTTGTTTTCCATGTCTTCTATTCTTCGTGAACAAGAGTGAGATAAAAGTCTTTGTATTAGGGATCACAAAGCCAAGTAGAATCTAGTCTTCATGATTGATTATACAACTTTTAATCTAGGTTTTTTACCTCTTGTCTATTCTAAGGTTTTCTCTTTTGATATAAAATCATTCAAGAGTTGTTGATCATAAACCCTAGGTTTTGATAGATTTTAGTTTCTGATCATATACCAACACTTGTTAGTCGAAATCGGAGACTAGAAAGAAAAACTTCTATTAAGGCATCTCATAAAAATCCTTGATAAGTTTTAAACAAGATATCTCTAGATTTATCTAGTTGTTCTTGTTGTAGAATTATTAGGGTTTTCTTAACTTGGAATTTGATCTTTGGAATCACCCAAGTTCACTTACGAAAATAAAGTTCACAGACTTCTTGTGAGTATGCATACTGATTGTAAGTTAAAACCCTAATCTACAAGATTTCCAAAACCTTGATTTATATCTAAAGGGAAATCAAACCAGAGTTTTGTGCAAACAAAATATCGAATCGTATCAATCGTGTTGTTGTATCTTCTAAAAAGAACCTTGGGTTCTGCTAGAAGATTTGCATGAAGAGTTCCTAAAGAAAATCTGTGTTTTGCTAGGAGTTCTATAAGAATACAGCTGAAGAAGGTATCACATCTAGTCCGAATAGGTAGTAGGAAATTGGTGTAATAGCTTATAACCAGTGTGTGTTTATTCTAGACTAGGTCCCAAGGTTTTTCTTCATTTGCGGTTTCCTCGTTAACAAAGTTTCAGGTGTCTATGTTATTTTATTTTTCGCATTATATTTATTTATATAATTGAAATAATACAGGTTGTACGTTAATCAACCATAGTTGTTAAATCCGACCTTGTTTGTTGGATAAGACTTGATTGGTCTTGAACAATTTTTTTTGTTATTTTCACATTGTTAGACCAGTTCGGACTAACCCTGTTTCAAGTACACACCGTGTTGAAATATTCCTTTAGTGATTGTTTATTAAAGAGGTTTATACACGGTGGATATTGAATATGTTGTGATTAACACAAAAGGTTGTTTCAAGAAATCTCATACTAAAATCAGGTTTATGGACTTGCTTCTGTTTAACTATTGATTGTGTTGAGAAGGAGATAAATCTCTTTAATATTATTTCTCAATTGAGTTTTTATTCTTGAGATTATATTAAATTTTGTTCCATACAGATTTCCAAACGAAATATTGGGTGTGGTTGTTAGATCCCCGCTTTTTCACTTAAGATGGTTACTTTTTCAAGGCGGTCAGTTCATGGACTTAAACATTTAAATCATAAGGAATGCAATCTTTGCAAACCGTGGCTATAATATTCATGATTGATTCAAGTGAATCAAACCAATTTAATTTCAATTGTGTTTTCTAAACAATTGAACAACTCTTAACTAGTTTCATTTGAGTCATTTGAAGTAGTTATGGTTATGATGAATAAGGTTGATATAAGAGTAATCATATGGATAACCTCGGTTAACTATTGATGAACTAACATGGTGTACACGTTTAGGTATGGTTACATAAACCTAAATGAGGGTACATTTCATTTGTGTGTAACACGCTAAGTTCGATCTAACAGTTGAAAGATATTAGCTTGGTTGAATCAGGTTTTTCATCTAACGGTGATTATTGAATGCTTTGTTACCAAGGTAATTTACTTAGATTGCAAACCCTGATTTGAAAACTATATAAAGGAGAACTCTAGAAATTGGGAAAGGTAATCCCCACACCTCATGTGTGTTACATGTTGCATAACTAGATTTGATTCTCCTTTAACCTTAGGTTTCTTCTCGAGACCCTATAGGTTAACGACTTAAAGACTTCATTGGGATTGTGAAGCCAGACCCAACTATTATCTTTGTAGTTGCATGATCTGATCTTGTTGTTTCTATTGTGTCGAGTGCAATTAAAATAATTGGCTTGAGATTTTATATCTCTGATAGGCAAGATAGAAAATTAATCACAAACAAACTTCGTCTCATCGTTTGTAATTCCACAATAACTTGTTTCGCTAGTCGATTAAGTTTATTGTGAGGTGATTGATAATACTAGGATGTTCTTTAGGAATAGAAGTCCAGTTTATCAATTGGTTACTATTCACCTTGATTTATCAAAAGACGGAACAAAAACTTTTGGGTATTTCTGTAGGAGACAGATTTATTCAATCCTGTAGACTTTTCTGTGTGACACAGATTTGTCTATCAAGTCTTCGACTTTGGGTCGTAGAAACTTTTAGTTATGGGTGAGATCAACTAAGGGAATCAAGTATGTAGTATCCTGCTAGGATCAGAGACGTAAGAAGCACAATTGTACCTTGAATCAGTGTGCGATTGATTAGGTTTCAACTGCAGTCCAGTCCGAAGTTAATTGGTAGTAGGCTAGTGTTTGTAGCGGATTAATAAAGATTGGTGTTCAATCTGGACTAGGTCTCGGGGGTTTTCTGCATTTGCGGTTTCCTCGTTAACAAAATTTTGGTGTCTATGTTATTTCTTTTCCGCATTATATTTTGTTATATAATTAAAATATCACAGGTTGTGCGTTAAAATCAATCAATTAGAATATCCAACCTTTGGTTGTTGATTTACATTGATTGACACTTGAAAATTGGTCTTTGGTACCGTTCAAGTAACTCCTCTTATATTCAATCGGGCTCGCATATTTCTATTTGATGATTGCGGATTGAATTAAGAGTTAGAGATATTAAACTCTTTAATATAATTTAATCTAGATTGAGTCTGACTGTCTAGTTGATTCTCTAAAAAGTGTATTGGAGTAAGTCATCTCAGAGTGCCAAATGAATTGTTGGGTGTGGTTGTTAGACCCCCGCATTTTAATTAGTATCAGAGCAGGAAAACACTATAAACCTAATAAGTTTGTGTTTGATTGATCCTTAAAAAAAATTCCTATGGGAAATTTCTTTGGAAAACTTGCTCTTACCATCTGTAACACACGCCATAACTCCTTAAAGATTGTTCGGAGATTATTATGGACATAACCTATGTTTTTTCATAATAATCTCATTTCATCTAAGACTTTGGAAAACCTAGATGGTGAGAAACAATCTAAATGAAAAGTTAAAAAGAAAGGAAGGTTGAGGAAACGGTCTTTAAGCTCAAAGATGTGGAATCTCACTAGATTAACTCTTAATATTTTTGAGGAATACTATCGTTATGGTTCGATTGACAAAGATCTATTTAGAGCATTTGAAAACGTTTTTAGATTCTTAGAAAAACTTAATTTGATAAAGAATAAGAATCGATCCTATAAAAGTTATGTACATGTCAAATCGTGGAATCATGATGTTGAGCCCTAACCAATCTCACATTGATCAAGGTACAATCGTGTTCCTTACGCCTCTGAATCCCAGCGGGACTCTACGCACTTGATTCCCTTAGTTGATTTCACCCACAACTAAGAGTTTCTACGACCCAAAATCGAAGACTTGATAAACAAATCTGTCTCACACAAAAAAGTATATTGAATAGATAAATTTGTATCCCACAGAAATATCTACAAGTTTTTGTTCCGTATTTTGATAAATCAAGGTGAACATGAACCAATTGATAAACCAGACTTATATTCCCGAAGAATATCCAAGTAATATCAAATAACCTCACAATAATATTAATCGTATGGTAGCGAAAGAAGATATTGTGGAATCACAAACGATGAGACGAAGATATTTGTGACTACTTTTTATCTTGAATATCGAAGATTAAATCTCGAGCAAATCTTAGAGACGATAATACTCAATATGATAGAATAAAGCAAGATCAGAACACGCAACTACAGAGAAAATAGTTGGGTCTGGCTTCACAATCCCAATATGAAGTCTTTACATCGTTAACCTGTAACGTTTTTAGGAAAAAAACTAGGTTAAAGGATAATCGACTCTAGTCACAACTAGTATCGCACATGAGGTGTGGGGATTATGTTTCCCAGTTGCTAGAGTTCTCCATTATATAGTCTTTAAATCAGGGTTTGCAATCAATGTTACCTTGGTAACAAAGAATTCTGTTAGAGCATAGCTCGGTTGAACCCACCAAATGTTGGTATGTCAAGTTTGGTTGTCATATTTTAGTGAATCAAAACTCATTAAAGAGTCTCTTGATTACATACTAGAGTCAACTTCGTATATGTTAGCTTGAGAGTGTTAGGATATGAGACTTACAAGTATTACATGAAGACTTGAAGAATGTGAAGAAGTATGGAGCTACAACGTCAACATCATCCTTCCTCTTTAGGTTAGTAATATTTGACTTGAACTGTTTCATTCCCTAACATATCTTTCAAGTCGTGCATATTGAAAACATAACTTCGAAGCTGTGTATGATACTCTAGTTAGACATAGTATTAAGGAATACAATATGAGTTTTATTGCTTAACCATTAAACTTTGTATATAAGACATCGACATGATCATATGAATGCTATTGTGATTATGTATGGGTATGAGTGAAGATTTCATCATAGGAAACAATGTTTTACATTCGCTTAAAGGAAGTAAGTTCATAAACTTGTTTTGTGAATCGAAAGGGAAATCGCTAGGCTTGTTGGTATTGTTATTCATTGCAAATCTATTTTGAATTACCAATATGTGTGTTTAGTATAACTGCTCATAAACTTGTTTATGTATCTTGGTAAAACTATTCACAAGGCCTAACTTATGTATTGGTATGACTTTTATTAGTGAAACCGATCTTAAGTAATCACTCAAGATAGTATGATCGATGCCTTGTAAATAGAAACTTTTATCTAGTCATTGGGGAACCGATCCTAGTAAGAGGTGCAACAAATTTACAAGAGGGAATCAATCCTTGTAAGAAGTGCAACACGTTTTTAGTAGATTGGGGCTATGAACATGTGCAATAAGTTTGTAGTTTTGGGGGAACCTATCATATGGACATGTGCAACCGAATACAGGTAGTTACCATAATTTGTAGGGTACCAATCCTAGTACCTAGTCAACCAAATTTTTGGTAACTAGCTTGACTATGCATAGTACTCACATGAAGGTAGAACCGAACTTGTTTTGGTAGAACCGTGAAACCCATGATTGGTGATTTGATGGGATAATCAATCACATAGTTCTTGGAATTCAGATGAACCAATTCTAAACTTGTTTGTAAGTGTGTCAAATCGTTTCCAAGATTGTAAGTATGAAAAAAGACTTGCAAAGTAAAGATGTCGACATACTTTGAACATGTGCAATAACTCTTATAATTAATTGTTCAAAGATATTCCTTAGTAGCTAAAGCGGAATCCCAGGATCGAAATAAATTGAGAATCTTTTATTTAAGGTTTCTTAATTTTTTATATGCTATTTAATTTCTATAAATTAAATGCATATCTTTAGAAAATAATAATTAGTAATGTGCATTTACTAATTATAGATTTTTTATTGGGATTTCGGTCAATATTTGGACAGTGCATTTCCAGGAGTTATGAAAACCGATTTTGTGTTTATTGCATATCTTTGAGAATATTCGGTTTTGGAAATTCCTTGTCTATAAATATGGAAGTTTGCATTTCTAGTAAACTAATCCTCAGAGCCAAAAAAATTATCTCAGTTGTGTTGTTACTGGTGGATCCGCCTATAGGAGAGTAAAGTACCCTAATTAGGATAAATCTCTTACGGCCGCTCGGTTTAAAGATTTCTTTGGGATTGAGAAGATATATTAGTACCGTTGGTGGGAAACTAGATAATTGCAGTTTATTATTAGTTTTCGATTGATTTTATTGACTAACGGTTGTTGAACTTTGATTGCACCTAGTTTGTTTATGCTTGAGAATCTTCTCTTCTGATATAAGATTCACTTAAACTAGATCGAAGTTTCGACGTGGATCTTTAGACTGTTTGTATATCTAAAGACATCTTTTGATAATCCAACATTAACAGACTCCATTTTGTGTGTGATTCATTACAAGAGATTCAAGTTGATTGTGTGCAGGTGTTGATTGAAGATTAAAGAAGATTTAAAGACAAGAAGACTTTTTGGGTTCATAATCTTTGGTGTGCACAATACTTATTTCGGCTGGAAAGGTATCCAACTATAATCGGTTTATCTTTGTGATAGATTGGATTGATTATTTGAGTAGATCGGTATCAATACACTTATTTTCAATTAATATTATTGATTGCATAGTCTAATAATTACTTCAGTAGTTGTTGAGAGATTGATCTAAGGACCCGACAAAGGAGTTTATTAGTTAAACGGAAGAGCCTTTGTCAAACTTATATCACGTTGTTTGAAAAGAGTTTTTACCGAACATATTTGTTGTTCCTTTACTGTTTGGAATACAAACCAAAGGAATTGTTCCAAGTGCATGACTTGTTTACAAGTTGGAGGCGCTGGGATACTGAGGGAACTAGGTGAAATATAGGTTTAGTTGCTTGGTCTCAACTATAGAAAGTTGGATTGATTTTGTATAGCGGCTTAATATTGAGAGTATCCAATTCTGGACAAGGTCCCGGGGTTTTTCTGCATTTGCGGTTTCTTCGTTAACAAAATCTTGTTGTGTCTTTTACTTTTCTATTTCCGCAATTATAATTGTTTTATTATAATTAGAAGTAAAATACAAAAACATTAATTCCTATTTACTTGATAGTAATCCTATTGTGTTTGGTAAGTCCGAACCATTTATCAAGTAAACATACTTCGTTGTTGTATTATATCGATCTTGTATCCATAGTCAATCACCCAAGTTATCTTGTTGTCGTATTGTCTCGATATCGTATACATAGACGATCACACGAAGTGTGAACCAATTAGTTGTACTGTCTCGACTTGGTCTATAGACAATCACTTTCAGAGAAAGGTCTTATAGGTGGAAAACTTTTAGATTGAGGTATACTTGGGTACCCTCGTATTTTCAATTGGTATCAGAGTAGGCAAACACGAAAAGATCTAACAATCTGTGTTTGGTGCGATCCAACTTATAAGACTGGAATCTAGAAATGGTTTTTATAGAACCTGATAATGATTCAATTAATGTAAAGCAAGACATCAAGAGTTTTGAATTAACACTTGATGATGGCATCTACGATTCAATATCTGAAGACATTCATGAAAGGGAATCTACTAGACAAGTTCATCTTGTTAATGATGTAGAAACTAGTGATAACTGGGAATCATGGCTAGAAAATCAGTTGGATGAAATATCCGATGATGGTGAATCAGATATTGATCGAGATGTGGATGATGATATCTCAAAGTACTCCAAGATCTGAAGCCTTTGGGAAAGAGTAAACTCAAAACTTCTGATGTCATTGATCTCTTAACTCCTCTATGTCGACAGAACAAGAATTTTAGAAAAAAAATTCAAGGACAATATTGTGGTTCTCGCACCACTGAATATCTTCTTAAATATCATACAAACGATCTAAATTATAAGAAATTGGAATGTGAAAATCTTTGAAGATAACTGTTTTTGTCGGAAAAGAAACGTGATGAATCGGTAACAATGTTTAATTCTCGACATATACAGGGTCTTGAAGAAAAATCCAGTGCTAGTCTCTCTCAAAAAAAAATTGTTAGAGAAAGAGCGTGATGTTTCTCTTGAAAAAAATCACTTGTTGGAAGAGAAACTTGTTGAATCTGATGCAAGGATTAACTCTCAACAAAAAAGTTTTGAAGATAAAGAAGGTGCATATCTCTCACGAGAAAAACACCTTAAGGCTGATCTAGCTGGTGCTCTTGATAAAATCAAGATGTTGGAAGAAGAAAATTTATACTTGAAAAAATCCAATGATAGCACAAACAATTTATCCTCATTGTTAGAAGCAAGAAGATATCAGGGTAATACACGGGGATTAGGATATAAGGTATCAGATGCTTCCAGCGATAACACTGAGATAAAATTTGTTAAAGCTACAAATTCTTCTCAACCAGAGGATTCCACTAATAACAAAGATGCTCCTATTTCTTGTAGAGAAGAAAAGTCTTTCAAGCTTAAGAATTCTGTTCAACCAGCAGCAATCAAAGAGAGCATTTCTGCTAATGTCAAGAAAGCAAAAACGTTGAACAAGGATAAGAAGAAGAATAAGAAAACTCGTCGAGCTCCAATGCAAGAGGATTCACAAAAAGGTAACAATAAAACTCATACTTTGTATATTTATACTAAGCATTGTTATTATTATGGTAATAAAGGGAACTTGCAATAGGGATGCAAAGTTCGTAAGATGCAAGATGCACTTTCATTTGTATCAAAAGAATTGGCTAAGATTGATCCCCAAATGGAACTCAGATCGGTATTGTCCTAAGTTTAGGAAAAATAATTATTATAATGATAGTTCAAATTTTGAATATCACTCGACAAGGTCATTTCATAAATTATAGAAAGAAAGATGACTTTATAAATGCAAAAACAAGATCTGATGTTCCAAATCGGATATAGGGTGTTTCTCACAATATTCAAAAAGGAAAATATTCCTAATGGTATGAAGGAGAAAGCAGCTCCTGTGAAACTCAACTCTAAATGGGTCCCGAAGTCCTCCATAACCAAGAAGGGACCAAAAGTTAGTCACAAGAATTATTCCCAGCTGTTAATTATTGGTGACAATAATTACAAGAGTCTCCTTGAAAGACTAAAGAAAGACATGATGTCTGAATCTCTTGCACTAGTAAAGGTTGTGATAATGACACTCTTTATCACAAGTCAAAGAAGAAAAACAAGAGATGGAACAAGAGAAAACAAACCAAGCAAGAAGTCAAGTATGATGATTCTGTCTTAGTCACTCATGACGAACAAGACAAGGCTCAACTCAACACAACCTAGTTATGTCAGAATGTGCATGCTCACCTTGGTGCTCAATCTTATGAAAGGTGAGGAAACACATGAAACTGAGCACATGATCTCTTGGTTATTATATGACTAGTTAACATCTCTAGGGAGATTTATTTTCTTCTGTACTCATACTTTCTCTATCTATATTTGAGGTTTTGATAGAAACGGTAATTTTTAGTTTATGATGTTGAGACCTACTGATCATATATGTGTATCTCTTGTTTTTACGGTTAAAACGAGCCAAAAATCACCAAATTCGGACATCGTATGCAAAAGTTATGTGAAACAACAGTTTAGTGTTGTGATCCATCACAAGTAACTATTGGGAACCGATCCTAGTGATTGGTGCAATATTGGGAACCGATCCTAGTGACAGGTCCCCATACGAAGGAGTGTAAAACTGTTTTGCCCATAACTTCTTCGTCCGAACTCGGAATGACCTCATTATTTTTGCGTTGGTTTCGTAATTTAATTCCCTACACGATAGATGTAATTAGAATACTTGATTATTGGTTGAAAATTTATGGTGTATTGCATTTGTGTTTATGGGATGTTTGATTCCGGTTTTATCACCTTAATATTCAATCTCATAATGTGTGAACCCTTATGGTTTGGGTGACTTTTTGATTTAGCGGGATTAAGTTCTAGCCCATGTTCGTAGGATTTATCAAAGGATCATGAGGGTTTCTTGAGAAACAATATGTGAAAAAGTCACAATATGTTGAATATTTTGGTTTAGCATAAAAGCATATGTGTTTCGAGGTTTCAACTTTTGCATCGCATAGTTAAAACCGATTTTCAACCTTTCTCTGGTAAAGGTTGCTCTTTGTTGTTGTTCTTTTGTTTTTGCGGGAGGATGACAACTTCAATGGGGGAGAATTCTAAGTGAAGTTGCGCTTAATGACATATCTTAAGGGGAGAATAGGATGCGGAATTTGAGGTAACAATCTTGTTAGTTAATTGTTTTCCTGTTTAAGAAAAGCATGATTTTATTTCATATCCTTATTGCTTTTGCTTAACAAAATTTCAGTACAATTGATGTTGATTTCATTAGTTGTGTATGGATGTTTGATTGTGATTCAATTGTTTCCGGTTAAGAAAAACTATTGTTATTGTTTGGTATCAATTGTTTAGGCATGTAAAATTTCGGTGCAATTGTGGTACAAATTAATGTCTATGTTTGTTTCAATTGCTTCCGATTAAGATAAATGATTATGCAAGTTGATTTATTTGGTTTGTATGGATTGCTTATGGCTTAACAAAAGTGTTTCAGGATCATTTGTTTAGTCCAAGTGATTTTCGGATAAGAGAAACTAAGTTTTTCGGATCTTAGTTAGACTTATCAAATGTGAAGGTTTCGGTTATTCAAGTCTAACTGAATTCCTTAACAAGAATTACTAGTTAACTAACCTAGTATTTGTCTTGTTTAAAAGTGAAAGGTCTAAGTTATTTTTGAGAATAATTAGAGCCTGATGAGAAAAATAAAGTTAATTCTGATCTTTATTTTGGTCTTATCGACAAGTGATTGTATTTGTACAATCGGTTTAGCAAAAGAACTAAAGTGCTTAGTCGATTTTTGATGTGCTAAACTATTAGGGAGAATTGCTTCGGGAAATTGTTTCCTAGATAACATGTTAAAACCAAATTACTTGTAGTTTCTAATGTTGATGTGGATTTTAGTTCAGGTCTAAAATTGTAAAACCAATTTTAATATGCTGACATGTTGCAAAGGGTAAGGCCATTTGACAAACGATGAGCATAGAAATCCTCTCGTTTTATTTATTTGAAGCAATTCAATAAATATATAAAATTCACCCAGAATGGTGCATGTAGCAACAATCCCAAATACCCTGTGAATTTTTAGCATTATTTATAATACATGATTTGCCTTGTATTTCCTGTGTTGTTCCCGCGGAACTCTCATTATTGGTGCGGCATGACGACTGAGCGCTGCTCTTAGCAGAGTAACAAGAATGTCCAAGTGTCAATGGTGAGTCATGCAAGAAATACCCGTACATGCTACATCTCTCGGTGTGTACTATATTAGCCCGATTGAGCATATTTAATTTCCTAAGGGAAATCTGGATTGTCCATATCTGTCTCAGAAACGATCACGGCCACGTAGGTTGACTGCATGATTTAACCAGCCTAGACGAGCCCTAGAAGGAGCAGGCTATCACTGTGATGACCACTGGCGGGCCTATTTATGCCCTAGCCGGTCGAACACTACACTTTACTTCCCGCATGCCAAAACGCCAGCCCTAAAGTAGGGTAGCCGAGCTGCTTTGGAAGAAGCTCGAGTAAGCAAGACTGCTTAAGACAGTCTCAAAACGATCGTGATCGTCCAACTTCACTAGCATGATTGGACGGCTTAGATCGCACCATGAAATATGGAGAGGCGCTAGCACGCATATTTACGGGCCCACTCAATCCATGCCCGGTCGGTTTTCTCACGACAAAGCCATGGATAAATAAACGTTTGCTCAAAACATGGCTGGCGTGATTCTTTAAAGGGTCACGGAATTCCATTAATGTCTTAAATTGATCACAATCATCCAACTTCGCCGGAATGTTTGGATGGCTTAGTTCGAACTTATGACCATCAGGAAGGTGCACACATGTTCACCATTAGTCTAACATGGGCCCCATATAATCGGCCTCCTAAAAGGAGAAGCGCAACTTGCCAATTCGTTTGGCCCAAGTTGCGTGTACGTGAACGTTTCAAAACCCTAATTAGGGTTTGCGGCATGGCATATGTGTCGCAATTCGATCACGACCATCCATCTTCGCCAGCTTGGATGGAGGGTGTAGATATAATCGGCCTCCTAAAAGGAGAAGCGCAGCTTGCCAATTCGTTTGGCCCAAGTTGCGTGTACGTGAACGTTTCAAAACCCTAATTAGGGTTTGCGGCATGGCATATGTGTCGCAATTCGATCACGACCATCCATCTTCGCCAGCTTGGATGAAGGGTGTAGATATAGACTAAGGGGTCCAGAGAGCATCAACGTGATCACCGTGGGCCCACCTATGCGTGTGACCGGCCGTCCTAGGATAACCATGGACAGGCACTTTGGAACGCACTCCCAAAGGAGGCATGTCGCGCGGGCTCTAAAACCTTTACGACAACTGATTTATGCCGCAAAACGATCACGACCACTCATCTTTGCCAGAAAAAAATTAGTGGACTAGATCGTACCTCCGCGAGATAGAATGGTATGTGCATGCACACCGGCAAGCCGTCTACACGCATGCCCGGTCGGTCCCACCAAAAACATTTTCCATGTTTGATTTCGGTCAAGCTGAAGAGTGATGCTTGCGCACCTCTTTAAAACCCTAAAAATAATCAACTGTCACAAATATGCGACGTAGATCATCTCATCCGTCGAACTTTGCCAGCTTGGTCAGGCAGCCTAAGCTAAGAGTTAAATGGCCAATGAGGTACCTTGGTGATCACCGCCCGTCACTCTACCACAAGGAGTAATCGTCCAAGGGATGGCCCGCCATGCGGCCTTCAAATAATCACTTGAAGATGGTTGGGCATGCCGCTATTTTAAGACGCCTAATCCGTGACTTACTCCATTAATCTTTAAAATAACAATGCTTCATATATATTAATTGTATTCGATGCATTACATGCATAAAGTATACACGATATTTCATGAATATCGATTTGCTAAAAAACTCAGTTATTTAATCTAGCACTGTATGCTACTTCCTATGGGTTCCATGATCCACTCATTCGAGACATCAATCATGTCACAAACTGGGGTATTGGTCTGGCGGTTTACAGCGTGCGACATGCAAAACGCCCATATACAAGAACGTGTCAGGAGGCATGGACAGTTAAGATGATAAGGGAAGTGGGCTAAGACGTGATCGTGCAATCACCCACACGACCCCACTACTCCATCACTCAACTTCCTCCACTTCCTACGATATGAGGGTTTGCGCTCAATGACGTGTATAAATAGGTCATTTGCCTATTTCCAAACATAGGACAAGCACAGAAAATCAATTGTTGTCATTCGTATCCAGAAAACACCAGAGATGATTGCTTACATTATTGCAAGCCAGTTAGATATTCTGATACAAGTCATAAACATCCAATACCTTCACATTCTCAACACCTTTTTCGCTTCCATCCCTAAGATCAACCTCGTCTCCTTCACTTTATGACCGAAGCAAGTCTAGAACGGCCATTTCTTGGTTTAGGATAGAATTGTATAGATTGATCTCTAGAATCAGAAAGCTCTCACGTGCAGTGCATTTGTTTAGGGTTTAGATTCATTTCTCATCCACACACCCAAAATTACCAAAACCAGCAGAAATAGTTTTTACCCATAAATAATTTTTGGTATTGGTTATCTAAAATGGTGTGTAAAACCCTCGTGCTCAACTCTTATAGGTTTGCAAATTCTCTTTGTGAGATTTGTAAGATCCTTTCGGTTTGTCCTTTATTTTTTCGTTTCTTTGTCATTTTGTGACAAAAGGGGGGAGAAATATATGGAGTAAACAAGTGATATTGACTTGTTGTGAGTTCGTATCACTAAGGGAAAATAAATTTGTGCAAAAACGTTTATTTTAACGAAAAGAGTGAAAGCATAAACTAAGGGGGAGTCGCATACCATAATATATGTAGTTATTAGGAACTACATGGAAATAACAAAGATGTGCGGATTGAAAATCTACCTATCTTACCTTTAGGGAGAGTATTAGCTTTGTTATTATAATATCAATAGCGTCATTTAAGGATTGAATTTAATGCAGGTTTTGTGTTGTTGAACTTGGAATCAAGCGTATGTGTATAATGATTTTTTTTAATTTGTTTATTCATATGATGTAAGAGTTTTGTCACTAAAATTGAAAAAGGGGGAGATTGTTAGAGCATAGCTCGGTTGAACCCACCAAGCGTTGGTATGTCAAGTTTGGTTGTCATATTTTAGTGAATCAAAACTCATTAAAGAGTCGCTTGATTATATACTAGAGTCAACTTCATATAGGTTAGCTTGAAAGTGTTAGGATATGAGACTTACAAGTATTACATAAAGGCTTGAAGAATGTGAAAAAGTAACGACAACATATTGAAAACATAACTGCGAAGCTGTGTATGATACTCTAGTTAGATATAGTATTAAGGAATATGATACGAGGTTTATTTCTTAACCATTAAACTTTGTATATAAGACATCAACATGATCATATGAATGCTATTGTAATTATGTATGGGTATGAGTGAAGATTTCATCCTAGGAAACAATGTTTTACATTCGTTTAAAGGAATTAAGTTCATAAACTTGTTTTGTGAATCGAAAGGGAAATCGATAGGCTTGTTGGTATTTCTATTCATTGCAAATCTATTTTGAATTACCAATATGTGTGTTTAGTATAACTGCTCGTAAACTTGTTTATGTATCTTGGTAAAACTATTCACAATGCCTGACTTATGTGTTGGTATGAATTTTATTAGTGAAACCGATCTTAAGTAATCACTCAAGATGGTATGATCGGTACCTTGTAAATAGAATTTTCCTAGGCATTGGAGAACCGATCCTAGTAAGAGGTGCAACAAATTTACAAGAGGGAACTGATCCTTGAAAGCAGTGCAACACGTTTTTAGTAGATAGGGGAACCGATCCTATGAACATGTGCAACAAGTTTGTAGTTTTGAGGGAATCGATCCTATGGACATGTGCAACCGAATATAGGTAGTTACCATAAGTTTTGGGGAACCGATCCTAGTAACTAGTCAACCGAATTTTTGGTAACTAGCGTGAGTATGCACAATACTCACATGGAGGTAGAACCGAACTTGTTTTGGTAGAACCGTGAAACCCATGATTGGTGATTTGATAGGATAATCAATCACATAGTTCTTGGTACTCAGACGAACCAATTCTAAACTTGTTTGGAAGTGTGGCAAATCATTTCCAAGATTGTAAGTATGAAAAGGGACTTTCAAAGTAAATATGTTGACATAATTTGAACATGTGCAGTAACTCTTATCATTAATTGTTCAAAGATATATTCCTTAACATCTAAAGGAGAATCCCAGGATCGAAATAAATTGAGAATCTTTTATTTAAGGTTTCTTAGTTTTTATATGCTATTTAGTTTCCAAAAATTAAATACATATCTTTAGAAAATAATAATTTGTAATGTGCGTAATGATTATAGATTTTTCTATTGGGATTTCGGTCAATATTTGGACAATGCATTTCCAAGAGTTATGAAAACCGATTTTGTGTTTATTGCGTATCTTTGAGAATATTAGGTTTTGGAAATTCCTTGGTGTCCAAACTTCCTTATCTATAAATATTGAAGTTTGCATTTCTAGTAAACTAATCCTCATAGCCAGCAAAACTACCTCAGTTGTGTTGTTACTAGCGGAGCCGCCTATCGAAGAGGAAAGTACCCTAATTAGGAGAAATCTCTTACGGCCGCTCGATTTAAAGACTTCTTTGGAATTGAAAATCTCTATTAGTACTGTTAGTAGGAAACTAGATAATTGTAGTTTATTATTAGTTTTTGATTAATTTGAATGACTAACGGTTGTTGAACTTTGATTGCACCTAGTTTTTTTATGCTTGAGAATCTTCTCTTCTGATATAAGATTCACTCAAACTAGATCGAATTTTCGACGGGGATCTTTAGACTGTTTGTAGATCTAAAGATATCTTGTGATAATCCAACATTAACTGACTCCATATTGTGTGTGATTGATTACAAGAGATTCAAGTTGATTATGTGCAGGTGATGATTGAAGATTAAAGAATATTTGAAGACAAAAAGACTTTTTGGGTTCATAATCTTTGGTGTGCACAATACTTGTTTCGGCTGGAAAGGGATCCAACTATAATCGGTTTATTTTTGTGATAGATTGGATTGATTAGTTGAGTATACCGGCATCAATACACTTCTTTGTGATTAATGGTATTGATTGCATATTCTAAAAATTACTTCGGTAGTTGTTGAGAGATTAATCTAAGGATCCGACAAAGGAGTTTATTGGTTAAACGGAAGAGCCTTTTTCAAACGCATATCACGTTGTTTGAAAATAGTTATTACAAAACATATTTTTTGTTCCTTTACTGTTTGGAATACGAACCAAAGGAATTGTTCCAAGTGCATGACTTATTTACAAGTTGGAGGTGCAGGGACACTGAGGGAACTAGGTGAACTATAGGTTTGGTTGCTTGGTCTCAACTATACGAAGTTGGTTTGATTTTGTATAGCGGCTTAATCATGAGAGTATTCAATTCTAGACAAGGTCTCGGGGTTTTTATGCATTTGAGGTTTCCTCGTTAACAAAATATTGATGTGTCTTTTACTTTTCTATTTCCGTAATTACAATTATTTTATTATAATTAGAAGTATAATACACAAACGTTAATTCATATTTACTTGATAGTAATCCTATTGTGTTTGATTAAGTCCGAACCATTTATCAAATAAACATACTTCGTTGTTGTATTGTCTCGATCTTGTATCCATAGTCAATCACCCAAGTTATCTTGTTGTCGTATTATCTTGATCTCGTATCAATAGACGATCACACGAATTGTGAACCTATTTAGTGTGTTGTCTTGACTCTGTCTAATAGATAATCACTTTCGGAGAAATGACTTATAGGTGGAAAAGTTTTAGATTGAGGTATATTTTGGTACCTTCGTCTTTTCAAATTCAATATTCACCGTAAGATGAAAACCTGATTAGACTCAGGCTAATATCTTTCAACCGTTAGATCTAACTTAGCTTGTTATACACAAATGAAAAGTGACTTCATTTAGATATGGGTAACCGTACCTAAACATGTACACCTTGTTGGCTCAACAATAGTTAACTGCAGATAGCCATATGAACACTTTCATATCGACCTTGTTTATCTTAACACAACTAGTTCAAATTACTAAAATGAAACTAGTTCTAGAGTTGTTCAATTGTTTATATTATCATAGAAGTATACAAGACACAATTCAAGCAAAATCGATTTTGATTCACTCGAATCAATTCATGAACATTATAGCCACGGTTTGCAAAATATTGCATTCCTTGTTTTATAAATGTATTAGTTCATGAACAAACCGATTTTAGAACATAACCCACTCAAGTATGCAAACGGGTACGCATACTATCGTGCACCACCAAACTCAGTTGAATTCCCAGACTTGAAATTTACGCCGGTACGCATACGGGTATGCATCCTAAGTTCTCGGACTTCAACTAACAAACCAATACGCATACATGCATACTATGGTTCCCGAACTTGGAATAACTTGCAACAGTTAGCATACAAGTACGCATATTGTGCTATATCCAGTCATGGTTAATTGTTCTAAACTCCCACTTCAATCATTGAAACATTCTTAGAATATGACAATAGCTATCTCAATAAACTATTAGCTTCAAAGAAATTTTCAAGTGATCAAATGATCAATACGAAACATTCTGAGTCTACACCAAATGATTGTCTCACAAAAATCATATAAGATGTTACCTGGATATTTTCACATGATCATCTTTTAACTTTCATCAAGAATATAAGATGAACTTGGTTAAAGCGAAAGCTTACCAACACATATTTCGAGAAATATGTAAGCGAGTTAAACTCAGCTCGAAATATCAAATATGTATAATCGAAGTTTATATAGCTAAACGATTTTTGTCTCAAATAGGAGAAAGAGTAGAAATAAACTTTTGAGTGATATATGAGTTCAAGTATCCCCATACCTTTTGTTGATGAAGTTCCACAAGCTCTCCTTAGTAGTTCTTCATCTTTAATCGATGAACGTCGTGAAGTCTACATCTCAACTACACATTCTATCCTAATCCGAGACTTAGCTATAAGTAGACTAAAAATCAATACTTATAGTTTTGACAACTAAACTTGAAAAACAAGCTTGAGATAGCAACGCTTGAGAGTTCGGCCGAGCAGTGCTCTAATAGTAATCATAACACTATATACAAGATTATGTCGATGTCATATCTACGAAGTTCAAAGGATAAGCATTACACTTCGTAATATAATTCCTTAATACTATGACCATACTATTATGATCATGTCTATATACTAGAGTATTATATACAATATATACAGCTTCGCATGTTATGTTTTCAATATAGCACGACTTGAAAGATATGTTAGGAATGAAACAAATTCAAGTCAATATTACTAACCTCAAGTGAAAGGATGATGTTGTCGTTGTAGTCGTTGCTTCTTCTCATTCTTCAGGTCTTCAGAGTAATACTTGTATGTCTCAACATTCCTAGACTTTCTAGTCAAACCTAAACAAAGTTGACTCTAGTATTTAATTTAGCGACTCTATATGAGTTTTGATACTAAAATATGACAACCAAACTTGACATACCAATGCTTGGTAGGTTCAACCGAGCTATGCTCTAACAACCAAAATAAAGTAATTCAACTAGTTATGAGACGCGTTTCAGCATCCAAAAACGCATGGGGATGCTAAATACACCCAACATTTTCGTTCGACGACTTGTATAGACAAAACCTAATATAATTGTAAGTAGACCAACTTAATGATCCTTGACAATATGTATATAGATTCAATATCTCAACCTCTACTCAATAAATATGTATACAGACACAAGGTCAATGAACTTGATTGTTAAGCAGAGTACTTGAACGATCTCAAAAATTTATATCCAAGATCAATCTAGTCGTATCCAAATAATTCAATCGGAATTCTGCCAAGTGATTAAACTTGTTATCTATCTTTCAAGGTAAGAATTCGACAAGAAACAAGTCTCGTAATCGATTACTATTAAGCGGACATATCTACTTAGATTGAATACGTGAATACGTACAAACCTGTGTAAATCCAATTATAAAGATAAACAGTATAATACGGAAAGGAAAAACACAAGATACCAGAAATTTTGTTAACAAGTAAACTTCATTTACAGAACCTTGTCCAGATTGAACACCACACTGTATTAAGCTACTACAGACACTAGCCTACTATCAGACTTCGGACTGGAATGTAGTTGATACCGAATCCACCCTCTAAGAAATTCAGTTATAGTCGTGCTCCTTATGTCTCTTGAACCTCGTAAGGTTCCGCGCACTTGATTTCCTTTGATGGCGTTCTTTAAAACCTAAGAGTTGCTTTATCCGAAGTGGAGATTTTTGATACCCATCTGCCTCTAACAGATAATCCTATTTGATTTTTGTTTGGATCAAATATCAAAGTATGGAAATCTGTTTGCTATACCAAGTTAGCAAACCTCACAAATCCGAAACTTATGAATCCCGAAGAGCATCGTAGATTCTTAACCAACTCTCATGAAGAATCGTCGAAAGATCAACTAAGATCAGTCTTTAGATATCTATCTTGAGGAATCACAAAGTCTGAGACAAAAAGAACTTCGTGATTACTATATATCTTACCTAAAAGAGACTACAAAAACCTCGATAGCAGAAAAGAAAGATCAGGATTCACGAACTATCAAGGTAAAGATAGTCGTACTTGGATTCACGAATCCCCAAGCGAAGTCTTTTTAATCGTAGACCTAAAAGGTCAATAGAGACGACTCTAGAATCAACTAGGACACAAAGTGTCAGAGATTAATTTTCCCAGTTGACAAAGATGCTCTATTTATAGTTTTCAATGACCAGGGTTAGCTTAGAATTCATGTTAAGATAGCTTGAGAATTAAGCAAACAATCTAGGTCTTCAAACTATAATAAAAGACAATATACATAGGTTCGGTTACTGAACTGTTTATAATGACTATTCGGTTTGGCAGCTTAGCCAAAAAATTAAAAGTTATTTGACGTTTATTTAAACTACTAAGAATTTACTCATAGTTCACACACATAAGTGTTTAAGTGATCAATGAATCCTTAGAAGTGTTTAGGAGAGTTCTAGCAATGCTAAACATATTAAAATAATAAGTTTTTGAGCATATGCTAAACATTGTCAGGACAGTTGGTATAACGGTTTGCCAACCGTAGGACTTGTTCACGAGCAAGGGTGCTACGGTTCGTGAACTGGGTTCGTCAACCCTACTAGACTGCCGAACTCAGCTGACCCCGGTTAGTGAACCGGGTTCGCCAACTGCTAACAAATTAAACCAACTTATAAAATCCAGTTCACCACGGTTCGTCTACCGGGTTCATGAACTGTTCCCAACTGAACTTGTGGTTTGCGAACTAGTTCGCCAACCTTCTTGTAATCCTATATCTCAGATATCTATGGTTTGAAAACTAAGTTCTCCAACCTGCCCTGAGTAGAAATTCCAGTAAGTTCATATTTCTATCTTATGATATTTGAAACTGTTAGAGCATAGCTCGATTGAACTCACCAAGTGTTGGTATGTCAAGTTTGGTTGGCATATTTTAGTGTGTCGAAACTCATATAAAGTCGCTTGATTATATACTAGAGTCAACTTCATTTAGGTTAGACTAATAAGTCTAGGAATGTTGAGACATACAAGTATTACTCCGAAGACCTGAATAATGTGAAGAAGTAACGAACTACAACGACGACATCATCCTTCCACTTGAGGTTAGTAATATTGACTTAAAATATTTCATTCCTAACGTCTTTCAAGTTATGCTATATTAAAAACATAACTGCGAAGCTATATATATTGTATATATTATATAATACTCTAGTGATATGACATGGTCATATTTGTATGATCATAGTATTAGGGAATTAGACTACGAAGTATAACGCTTATCTTTTGAACTTCGTAGATATGACATCGACATAATCTTGTATATACTTTTATGATTATATGAATGGGTTATGGTGAAGATTTCATCCTAGGAACCAATGTTTTACATTCGTTTAAAGGAAATACATTCATTAACTTGTTTTATGAATCGAAAGGGGAATCATTAGTCTTATTGGTACGACTATTCGTTGCAAATCTGTGGATTACCAATATGTGTGAGATGGTTGAACTGATCGTAACTATGTTATGTATATTGGTATAACTAATCACAATGCCTGACTTATGATTTGGTATGACTATTTTTTATTAATTGGTGCAACCGATCCTAAGTAATCACCATGATATGGTATGATCGAAATTTATAATTGGTGTGACCTATCCTAGTAATTGGTGTAACCGATCCTAGTAAATGGTGTGATCGATCACAGAGTATTGTGTAATCGATCCTTGTAATTCTTAACCGGTACTAGTAATTGGTGAAACTGATCCTGGTAACTGGTGTGACCGATCACAAGCAATACCAAGGGAATATGGTAACTGGTCCTGCAGGTAACTGATGTAACCGGTCCTGGTAACTTGTGTGACCGATCACAAGTATTTCCATATTGAGGTATAACTGATCATAGTGATTGGTAGAACCGATTGAACCCATATATGTGATTTGATATTTGATCAATCACATAGTTATCTTGGAATACATGTGAACCAATTCTAAACTTGTTTGGAAGTGTGGTATAACCGATTCCAAGAATGTAAATCCATGTAAATATGAATAAGGATTTACAGTGAAGAGATGTCAACATACTTTGAACACGTACAATAACTCTTATCATTTATTGTTCAAAGATATTCCTTAGCTCAAGGAGATCTTGTGCCGAAATAAATTAAGAATCTTTTAATTAAGGTTTTTGGTTTTATATGCTTTAATTACCAGCAATTAAATGCATATCTAGAGAATAAAAATTAGTAATGTGCATTTACTAACCTGAGATTTTCTACTGAGAGATTTTAGAAATTTTTGACAAGCATTTATTGGAATTAGGAAAACCGAATCTTGCCATTCATTGCATATCTTTGGAATATTTTCGGTTTTTGAAATTTCTTGGTGTCCTAACATCCTTGGTCTATAAATACCTAAGTTTGTATTTCTAGCAAACTATCCTAAGATCCAGACAAACTTCATTTCTTGTTGTTTTTGGTGGAGACATCTACTTGGAGAGGAAAGTGTCCTAATTAAGCAAAATCTGTTACGACCGCTCGTTTAAAGACTTCTGTGGGATCAAGAAGCTCTATGAGTACCATTGGTGGGAAACTAGATAATTACAATGTTATTAATTTTCGATTGATTTTATTGACTAACGGTTGTTGAAACTTTGATTGCACCTAGTTTGTTTAATATTGAGAATCTTCTCTTATGATATAAGATTCACTCAAACTAGATCGAAGTATCGATGAGATCTTTATAACTGTTTTTAGATCTAATGACATCTTGTGATAATTTATTGTTAACAGAGTCTGTAATGGTGTGTGATTGATCACAAGAGATTCAAGTGGTGTTGTGTAGGTTATTATTTAAGATTAAAGAAGATTTTTTATTATTTCTTATATCTTTGTGTATGAACAAACCTTGATCTGCTGGAATCCAAATAGAATCGAATTTATTCGATTAATTAGTTACGTGATATTGGCATCACTTTATAGCTTCTCGTTGATATCTATATTGATTGATTGCAAATCTAAACTTAACCGCTTTTTTAGTTATTGGATATATTGATCTAACCAGGCAAATGAGTTTATTAGATTAAACGGAAGAGCCTTTGCGTATGACTTGAGATATCTTTATCTTGAAAGAATCAATAAAGTTGTTACCAAACAGATTTGTTGTTCCTTTAGTGTTTGGAATATGATCCAAAGGAATTGTACCAGTGCGCGACCTTCGAAGTCGGAAGCGCAGGGATACTGAGGAAACTAAGTGAACTATGGGTAGTTGTTTGGTCCCATCTATACGAAGATTGTGTAGATTTTGTATAGCGGCTTAATTATGAGAGTATTCAATTCTTGACTAGGTACCAGGGTTTTTCTACACTTGCAGCTTTCCTCGTTAAGAAAATATAGTTGTGTCTTTTACTTTTCTATTTCCGCAATTATAATTGTTTATTATAATTAAAAGTAAAATACACAAACGCTAACTCCGATATACTTGATAGTGATCATATAGAGTTTGGTTAAGTCTGAACCCATTGTCAAGTATCACACTTTGGTAGTTGTATTGTCTCGACTCTGTCCATAGACGATAACTTTCAGTAAGAGGACTTATAAGTTAAAAACAAAATGATTGTGATATATTTGGATACCCTCGTCTTTTCAGAAACATTCCCAAGTGATATAATCATTTGCATGGGAAATATCCAATTGATCCACAAATTAATTCATATAACTGATATTGTTAAGGACCTTTGAACATCCAATCGCTAAACCATATTTCGAGACTTTTCAAAAGACAAGATTGACTCGAAACATCTTATTTGTGAATTTATTATAAGTTATACGACATAGTATCAATAGATAGAATGATGGTATAATGAGTAAAATATAATGGTTTAGTCTTCACATAGCTGATACAGAAGTTCTCCAAAATGTCTTCGTTGATCTTTAGTCTTCAAGGGTGATCTCTGATATTTAACTACAATTATAACCTATTCGAAACTTGACTTAGTAAAAATCAAGATATAGTTTTGATCACCTTACATTAGCAACAAACTTGAGATAACAAAACATGTGGATTCAACCGAGCAATGCTCTAATAACATCATTCTCGCCTTGGAACCAGAATGAAGGTTATTATACCATTGGACCACCACAACCACCCGCTTATGCTTTTTAACAGTATGCATATATATGTCAATTCTCAAATTTGTAGGCAAGTGGGAATATTCCAGGTCTTGGAGAATGGAATCAAGAGGAAGAAGGAAATGATAAATGAAAGTAGAAGACTTGTAACTTTTATTTCCGCTACGTTTGTAATTTTAATTTTAATTGAACGAAAAGTACTGCTTACTGTTGAAATCAAATTACGTATGTTTTAAATTAGAAACAACCATTCTATTTACTAACTCAATTAACCAATCGATTTGACCATCTTCATTGAGATATACTCGGTGGAACAACAACTAACAAGAAGGGGTTGAATTTTCTCAACACCTTAATGATCTCGAAACAATCTTCAAAACGAAAAACCATATTTTTCCATCTTCGTCATTCATCAAAAGATCTTCTTTTCAACTCGGCAATAGTTTCACCTCTCAGTATAAATCGATCGACTTGCATGATTAAAGCTATAAATTCAGTTACATCATTCTTAATTGTCTCTAAACGAGATTGTAGGTCACTTATAGAATGATGAATCGGGTTAAGAGTGTCATTGCAGAACTTCTCGTAAATAACCTCCCAGAAAATCACATCCGGATAGTGTGTTTCAGAAAACTGAGTTTGGAACAACACATAGTTTCTGCAAATAACTAAATCTTATTCTCGAGTATACCGAGCTCGACGAACTAACAATGGTGGGGACGCCGTTGAACAAATTATTGAATTAAGAGATTTTATATGATATTTGAGGTTTGAAGAAGTTGTAGTTTGATATGATGTGAGAAATGAATATTTATATCACAAGGCTCTGTGACTCGGGCGATCACTGAGTCAACTCAGTGAAATATTTTCTACGTTGTTTATCCATTCTTCACCAGCTTTCCGATGTTTAATTCAATCAGAATTTGATCAAAAATATTGTTTTTCATAATTGTTTTTTATGTTCTTGATGAACTATATTAATTATCTTTAGATTCAAATCTCTTCTGATCATTTTCTTTTTTCATCGTCCTTAGTTTCTTAGTTTTTCTTTTGATTTTCATGCAATTTAATAACATTCTCATGGATTGCTAATCTTTTTCAGGGCCTCGAGAATTCATCAAATCATGGGAGGCATCCATTTTTGGTCTCCAATCTTATGTATTCTTCTTCTTCATGTGAATGATATCTCAAAGAGTCAAGTATCATCAACAAAGTTTGAAGCAGTTTTGCAAGCCACCCTACCAAGGATGGATTACTACAGTATGTACCAATATTACTTTCTTTATCATGTGTATGATTTAAATGATATCGTCAAGAATCTTCAGAGAAGTGTACCGATTCATCAACATTTTAGAGATCTAGTTTTTTTCAAAATTCAAAACTTCCCTCTCTATAACCCAGTAATTATAAGTTACCTAGTCTCAAGCCGAAATTTTATCCTTTGAGATACCATTCAATTTTTTAAAAATTCAAAACTCCAAACTTTCCCTCTCTGCACCCCCGTAATTTTAGGTTACCTAGTCTCAAGCCGAAATTTTCGCCTTTGAGATATCATTCACAATTACCTCAACAATATTCCATTCAAACAAATATAATCTTCACAAATTATTCTAGGAAACAAAATTATCCGATTATAACTACTTTTAGTTATATTAGCTGTATATATTCTGGAAAAAACATGCACTACATATTATCTCCAAATCTTAATTATGTAACACAAAGAAAAATGGCTTCTTCTTCAAACTCTCAAATCTCTGCAATCACTGGCAAAATTAAAAATACTCAGATTCGTGATATTGAGGCTAGAAACTTAAGAAGAGCTATTGGTTCTAAGTATGCTATCACCAAAGATTCAAATGAATGGGGGACAACTTTGATTGGAATTTTTTTTCTTCGAACGATCATGTTGAAATAGATATAGTACGAAAAGGGGTTATCATATTATGGAATCGTTTCAAAGTCAAAGATATTCGTGCCATTTTTAGGAACTTATTCTTGTTCAAGTTTTTCTCAGTTGAAGCAATGAATGATATTCTCAAAAAAGGTCCTTGGCATGTTAACAAATGTTATCTTAACTTAAAAAAATATGACGTTGTTGTTCCTTCCATCTTATGTATCAAGAATGAGACTTGCAGTTCAAAAACCTTTTACCATAACATCACTCTGTTTACCATAACATCACTCTATTGAAGTTGTGAAAAAATACATTGAAGAGTTAGGTGAGAAAATCTCTACAAACCCAGAAGACTTTAGACCTACTTTTGGCACTACCATCTATGCTAGAGTCAAAATTGATCTCTCCAAACCACTTTATAGGGGAGGATGGTGGAACACTGCTGCTGGAGGAGTTACTTGGATTAGATTTCATTGGGAAAAACAACCCTATAATCCCTGTCCAAACTGTTATGTTATGACCACAATGAAGATGAATGTTCCAATGTAGCCCATGAGCTAATGATTAGAATGTTTACTAATGATCAAAATATAAACTATCTGCATGAACTTGCAGCAGCATATGAAGTAGAGATTGTTGATGATATTGATTTCCTATTAGAAAGAATCTATGAAGCTAGTCGTAAAAAAATGGAGGAAGAAGATCAACAAGAAAACCAGATTGAAAAGGGAAAAATAAGAAATAATAAGAGATCCAGAACTGAAGACTCTAATGATATCGTAGAAAGTAACACTGGGATTACACCACCCTCCAATGGAAATGATGATTTGGAGCATGATCTCGTGGAATAATGAGAAAAAAAAAAGAAGGAGTGAACTCCCATGAGATGAATGTGGTCTCTAATAATCCGGTAATCAATCTTGATCTCAAAAAAATTCTCTTTGTTGCTCATTTAATTCTTACTTTCTCATTTATTGCTTTCATAGCTATATTAATTTGAAAGTTTTAAATTCTGCTTTATTTTCATCCGTAATAAACCCTTTACATTACTTGAGTATCAAGTTTTCTCATTCTCACTTTACTTGAAAAATGAAAGTTTTAAGACAGAATTTTCATGGTTTTTTTAGGGAAAGAAACCAAAGATCATCTTATGCATTTAAACAATATTCACTCTCCAGATATCATCTTATTGTGTGAAACTAAGTAAATGATAATAGAATTTTAAATCTTACAAATGCTTTAAGATTACCTAATAGATATTATATTCCTTATATAGGTTAGGCAAGAGGCATTATCCTTTTATGGAAAGATGGATTCACTCTAGAAATCCTAAGCTCTTCTAGCAACATGTTTCATGCTCTTGTTAAGAATGATCCTAGTAAGGGGGGGTGGTTCCTTTCTTGTGTCTATGGTACCTCTTATAAAAATGAACAACCTGCTCAGTGAGACTATATCAAAAGACTAAGTACCTCAATTAACATTCCATTGGTCCTTTTAGGAGATCTTAACATCACTATGAACGACTCTGAAAGAAACACAAATACTGAGCGCACTGCTGCTGAAGTATTAGAAAGTATTAGAGAGTCTGATCTTCATGACTTAGGTTTTAGTAGAAATACTTTCACCTGGACTAGTAATAGTCATGGAACTGGTAGAATAAAATCTAGACTAGATAGGCGTATAGTTAATACTGAATGGACTCTTAGTTATCCAGATGCCAAACTCTTGCATTTAACTCAAAAAGGTTCTGATCATCTGCCTATTTTTTTGACCATGTACAACAAGCCTAGTCAATCAAGTAAGAACTGGAAATTCTTTGAACATTGGATACAAAATAATACATGTAAGGAAGCTATTATGAATGCTTGGAATTCTAACAAAAAAGGTTCTGCAGCTTTCATCTTCACTGATAAACTGTCTAATACCAGACACATTTTATCTCAATGCTGTAAAAATATCTTTGGAGAAATTAATTCGAAAGTTACTAGACTTTAACATGATTTGTATCATCTCCAAGCAACTGATGTTCAAGCTCTAATACTGCTGAAGTTTTAAAGTTGAAAAAGAAGATTGATGCACTTAATGAAATTCAAGCTAGTTCTAACAGGCAGAAATCCAGGGATCACTTTTATAATGACATGGATAAAAACTCAAAGTACTTAGATCAAATAAAAGAAGAGTCATAAACAAAATGGACTCTTTGCAAGTAGCAGATGGCTCATGGTGTCAAAAATAAAAGTCAATAGAGAACCTCTTGGTGTCTCACTTCAAGAAGATCAGTTCCACTTCAAATCCTTCAGATAGTTCAGCTTTTCTCCAGCACATAACATCTTGCATCTCAGCACAAGATAATGATGAATTAGTGGCCATCCATTCTGAGTTAGAGATACATCAAGCTTTAATGATTATGGAACCTTGGACTTCACCTGGATCTGATGGTTTTCCACCAGGATTTTATCAATCTCAATGGCATTTACTTAAAGAAGATGTCTATAACACTGTGAAAGCTTTCTTTACTTCTGGAATTCTTCTCAAAAAACTTAACTTTACTAGAGTTTGCTTAATTCCCAAGACTTCTACAACTCACAAGTCAGAAGATTTCAGGCCCATAGCTATGTGCAACACAATTTACAAGCTAATATCAAATACCATTGCTTTAAGACTCAAAAAACATATGCTTAACATTATTTATCCTATGCAGTCTGCTTATGTACCAGTCAGGTTAATATCTGAAAACATATGTTTAGTTCAAGAACTAGTGAAAGCTATGAAAAAAGAAAAAGGGGAGAACTTGCCATCTAGCTTTAAATATGGATATGTCAAAAGCATTTGACATACTAGAATGGATCTTTCTCATGGAAGTTCTGAGTAAGTTTGGTTTATGTGAAAAAATTTGTTATCTTATCATGCAATGTATAAGTACAACTCAAATTGAAGTTATGATCAATGGATCTCCTTTACAAGCTTTGAAACCAACAAGAGGTATAAGACAATGGGACCCTCTTTCCCCTTATCTCTTTATACTTGTTATGGAAGCTTTCTCAAGGCAACTGAATCAGCAAGAAAAATAAATCATATGACAGGTATGAAAATCTCTAGATCTTCCCCAAAAATCAATCATCTTTTATTTGCAGATGATTGTCTTTTATTCTGCAAAGCAAATCAAACTCAGACTAATAATTTGCTTCATGTTATAGAAGATTTCAGTGCTAGTTCATGTCAACTTATTAAATTTCACAAGTCAGCTGTGTACTTCAGTAACAATATGCTTCCCTTAACTTGTCAACTTATAAGTGGTATTCTCCAAGTCAGAGAACTGGATATTTTTGATGAAAAATATATAGGTTTGCCTTTCTTTGTGGGAAGAAACAAAACAATACCTTTCTCAACACTCATTCAAAAAATGGATACAAGGTTTTCAAGATGGGCCGGTATTAACTTATCTGAAGCTAGTAGATCTGTGATGATAAGAAATGTCACTAATGTCATTCCTATGCATCGTATGACAAGTTTTAAACTGCCTGACAGTACTATTGCCTCAATGAATTCAAAACAGCAAATGTTCTGGAGAGAATAACAAAGGCAAGCATTACATTGATTGCAAACATGTCAATAAACCTAAATAGGAGGGTGGTCTAGGTTTTAGAGATCTTGAAGTCTTTAATAGAGCATTACTGGCTAAATCAACTTGGAAATTATGTGAAGATGATACTTCTATACGTGCACAATCCCTGAAGGCAAAATATTTTCCAGATGGTCAGATTTTCAACACTCAGAATAATTCTAACTCCATTTGGTCTTAGAGAAGTATTAGTTCTGAGTTTCATTTATAAAAAGATCTAGCTGTTGATCTGCTGGTGATGGTCATAAAATTATGATCTGGAAGGACAGATGGATTGAAGAACTGGATACTCCCCCTATACCAAGGATTTGAGCAACAAATGCTCAAGATTATTCCTTTGTTCATCAACTCTTTGACCCTGTTACAAGAGGATGGAATCTCAGTCTAATTTACAATCTTTTTGAAGAATCTACTGGCAGCCTCATACAACAGGTCTCTATTCATCATAACCTCAAAGACAGACTGGTTTAGTTGCTTAAAAAGAATGGAAGTTTCACAGTTAAATCAACTTACAGAAAAATGGTTGAGGAAAATATTGCTAATGAAACTTTAGGCCAAAGAATGCAAGGAATTTACAAGAAGCTCTGGAAACTAAAGATTCTGCCAAGAATTAAATAGTTCACTTGGAAATGTGTTAAGGACATACTTCCCACAAGAGATAAACTCCAAAATGTCATTCAGAATAGAGATTTTTCTTGTCCTTTTTGTGCTCCAGATCTTGAAACACCTGCTCATAGTATTCTGGATCGCTCTTTTTCTAAATTAATATGGTTTGCAGTTCTGGGTATTCATCATACATATAATGTCATCTCCTTGAAGGACTGGTTATGTGATTGGTATGATAAACTCATTGCTCACCAGGTCACTGATAGCTTAATTTGCAAGATATCCATTATTGCTTGGTATATATGGACTGTTAGATGCGATAAGGATTTCAATAATTCTCATACTTCTATAGAAACAATGATTCAGAGATGCAATTTTATTTTTTTTGATAAATATGAAACTTTGCAACCAGACTTAATCAGTACAACTACTGTGCAGCCAAGACGAAATCTTCATTGGTCTTCTCCTCAAATAGGATTCTTTAAAATTGATATTGATGGCTCTTATTTGCATGATAATCAATCAGGGGGAATTGGACTAATATTACGTGATTTTGCAGGTACTCATAGGGGCTCAAAATGCATCTATCTAATGTGGCTGTCAAGTCTGAAACATGCTGAAAGTAAAGCGTTATGGGAAGCAACAAATGGGCAAAGGAAAAGGATATGAAACAAGTAGTTTTCGAGATGGACTCAAAGATAGTGGTGGATGCAATCAATAACAAAGTCTTCAACATTGATTGGAGATTTCGTAATTTAATTCTAGAAACTAAAGTTCTTTTTAAAAGGTTTAACTCTTGGCACTGTGTTTATGTGCCCAAAGAGAAAAATAAGAAAGAGAATACTTTATCCAAACTAGCTAGAGTTGAGCGTCTAAGTAGCATTTAGTTGTTAGAACCTCCGCAAGAGATATCTGCCAAAGTGCAGGAAGAAGCAAACTTTGTAATATCTCACTCTTAATTCAATTCATCCTTTCAGTTTCAAAAAAGAAAATGAATATTTATAGAAAACTAAAAAAAAAAAACGTCGAATAATTAAATTTCCAACCGTTCAGATATATCTATTGCTCCACATATTGTGTTGTACCGTTAGCGGATTTGGTTTAGAAGCGCAGCTAGGATGAAGCCGCTGGTGGATGGGACGCGGATTAGAAAGAAGCGCACGGCTCTTATTGGACGGCAATATACAAACCTGGGTTGCACGGATGCTCCATTTCTTGAGCAGTGTCTGCGTCCGACTCACGTCGGACACGACACGTGTTCAACGCACCAATTTGTACGTCCTGCGTGCGTCTGGTTTGGACGCACCGATGACGCATGTCCGACGTTTTTTTTTTTTCATTTTCACTTAAACTTCTTCCTTTATTTTTACTATTCTTAATCAAATGAAGAAAAACAAACATTTTGATCAATAATTTAGGTCTTTATAATTATGGTTTTGTAATTGGAAATGACATCAGGTATACCCTTAGTTGGGCATGTGTTGTTCTAAGAATGCATTTTGATTGTGCCATGTGTTTAATAGTGACTGATTGTTTGACATTCGGCGTGTATAAACAAATGATATCTTCTTTTCTTTTGAAAGTTATACACATGTAATATCATTTTCTAATTTTTAGGGTCGAAATACTTGACTTTGTTGTATAAATACATGATTATTATATATATAAATAACTAGAAAATGACCCGTGCCATAACGGCCCGGGCTTTCGGTTTTGTTCTATCTCTATAATACGTATGAATGATTTTCTATCTGCGCTAAAATCCTCCCCGACATGTCGTATCACTGTAGATACATATAGATAACATTAATGCACATGCATTGATAACTTCATGCAGTGTAAAATTATGTATGCGATGAAGCGGAACTTGTTAGTACTAAAGTTATTTCATGACAATTTACACATCTCTTTGAGATTCCTAACCTAGGGGTAACGTAGAAGTATCTGAACACAGGTAGGATACACTATTTTTCTGTTGCATCAATAATTTAATTCACGGTATAATGTCATGGACTTGAATACAAATATTACAACGTTGTGCATCATGTCTGAAAAAGAAGAAGAAGAATTAATAACCAACGATAGGGTCTTGCTCTGGTTGACCTGCACTTGTAAAGTGAGCTCAAACCATGTCACATAGCTTAAGTAATAATCAGCCTGTTTTTTCAGGATTTTTCAGTCGGTAGCTACATTAAGATCCCCCAATTAATCTATGTATATCCCGGTTGGTCGTTCCTAATAAAATGCATTATTCTAACTTTAATATGTGCAGATACACAACACAACATTTTAACTGCAAAGAATATAATTCTAGAAGGAACAGTAGGGGGATACTCCAAAAAAAAAATATACATTATGAAGCAATTGAAGTACCCCTTATCCAAGTGTGTTTGGGGGATGCTTCAAATAATATATTTTGATTAGATGAAAAAGAAGAAGGACTTTGGAAGATTTGTGTGATATGAGAAGGTGTTTAAATTGATTTTAATGACTCTTAATTGCAACCTTTTGTGGACAATCAAACTTTCATCTATGAAAAAACCTCAAACTAAATCCCAATTCAAACACTAAGTCAATCAAATTTTGCATTTACAGAGCCACTGTCAGTATTGCATTCATCAGAGTAAACAATACCGAAAGTACTTTCAGTATTGTATTTATCGGACAAAACAATAGCGAAAGTACTTTCGATATTGTATTCATCCAACAAAACAATACCGAAAGTACCGTCAGTATTGTATTCATTCCAACAAAGCAATAGTGAATGTTAACATACTACGAAACTCAAATTCGATTTTTTTTATTTAAATACAATTTCGATTTTTTTTTTTTGATAACCTAAATGGTTTTGATTCAAATCATTTTGATTATCATAATTTGTGTCGCTACTTTGTATGATTTTTTTGATGGAGAAGAAAAGTGAAGGGGGATACAAAAAAAAATAGATTTTTGGTTTTTCTTTTTATTAGGGTAATATGGTTATTTCACACCTAATTGTTTGACATTTGACGTGTATAAACAAACGATATCTTTTTTTCTTTTGAAAGTTATACACATGTAACATCATTTTCTAATTTTTAGGGTCGAAATACTTGACTTTGTTGTATAAATACATGATTATTATATATATAAATAATATATAAATAAAAAATATATATACGTGTCCGCATCCTAATTTTTTAAGAATTTATAGTGTCCGCCCGCGTCCGCGTCTGCATCTTAGCAACCCAGATACAAACCAATAAATTTTGCCCACTAGCCTATCCATTTTTCTCTACCGGTCATCCCAAATCCCAAACCTCCCATTCCCATAGTGACATTTCGACTTCAACTTCACTCTAACTACAGCTCCTTTCACTCTTCGTATACATTGCAAAGACTGGAATCATGGGTTATCGTTTCTGCTCAGGATCAATCATCCGCCATTAGATGGGTTCCAGACTTGAACAGGCACAGGTATTCCTTTACAATCCCTATTAGGGTTTTGAACAACACAAATTTAGGGTTTATTAGGGTTTTGAACAACACAAATTAGGGTTTAGGTTATTCCGGAAGTAATCCATATAACAATGGAAGGTGAAGAAGTAGATAGAATCAGCAAATTACCAGATAACTTGATTCATGAAATCCTCTCTTTTATTGATACGAAATATGCAGTACGAACTAGTGTTTTGTCCAAAAGATGGAAAAATATTTGGGTCTCTCTCCCTTATATATCATTAGATTGGACTTCATTTAGAAAAGACATAATATATGATCTCGATGAAACTGTGAATAAGTTTCTAACTTTTGTCGACAAGGTATTCGAGTTCCACGATGACTCTGATATACAGAGCATTAAACTGGGGTGTGTCATACTGGATGCCGTTTCAGTAGAAGCTCTAAATAGATGGATCCTTGCGGCCGTAAATCATAAAGTTAAAGACCTGGATATAAGTGGTTCTTACTTACATGACTCGGCATATGAGATTCCTCATCAACTCCTTAATTCTAAATCATTGAAGAGTTTGATTATTATATTGCTTGGGGAACGTTTTGGTGGTACAAATATTGTTCTACATAAGTCAATGAGTTTACCTCAAATGAAAACACTGTGGCTTGCAGGAATTTCTATCTCTAATTTAGACTTACAAAGGCTTTTCTCAAGCTGTCCACTTATAGAAACAATAATTATGCAAAAGTGTGATGTACAAACAAGCAGTCAAAGGAATATTATTATTGATTCTCACAGCCTGAAAATGGTTAGACTGTTCGACAATCGTCATACACATATTGGTTTGGCAGATCATAGTATGACTTGCACTACAAATATATCTGCTCCAAATCTCAAGGTCTTCATGTGCACAGGCTTCCTGACAGAAGATTTTCCCCTAGAAAACCTTTCTTCTCTAGGCTATGCTCGATTTGATATGAGATTAAGAAAAGAAGCAGATGAAACTGCACAAACATATTCTGAGCTGCCTGCTGAGGAAAAAGAAGTGTTTGCTAAACGTATGATGAAATTTATAGGAGTGGTTCGTAACGTGCAACGCCTGACACTATCATCTGGGTTCCTTGAGGTATGGACGTTGTTCTTTTCACATGACTTTACTTTCTGGCTTCTGCCTAGTTGCAAGTATGAAAATCCAAACCAACATTTATCTTCCTCGAATATATTTGATTTACTCTGCTTAGCCTTGTTGTATTTTGCCGCTATTTTATGTATTTCTACCTACTCTTTCTCAAGGTTCTCTTACAAGCTCCTGGCATATTAGACCGCCAACCTCCTCAACTCTGTAACTTAAAAACTATGAAGGCGGGAATGAGGTTTACAAGAGGCTGCATCCGCTCAATTGCATACTTACTCAAGATCTCTCCTATTATAATTACTCTTATCCTTGTATCAGAGGAGGTAACAGTGCACAAAACTCCCCGTATTTGATTTGGTGACATTATGTCTTTTCAACATCTCTAAATTCTAAGTTCTAATACGTCATATAGATGTTAGAATTGCTGCACAAATCCACCAGAGTGTATTTGAGATTGCCATCAAGTTATTCATCTTTTTTATTTGTCACTTCATTTTGTATTGATGTTAAACTATCATTTCTTGTTACCAAGTAATTTACATTTGCTTGTTATTGTTTGGATATAGGCGAATTTAGCAGACATTGGAGATGATTGGGATGCGGGGCACCCATTGACTTGCATGTATCCTCGCCTCAAGTTTATCGAGATTAAAGAGGTGGAAGGATGTGATAATGAACTCAAATTTCTGAGGTTTATGTTGAAAAACTCGACGGTTTTGGAGAAAGTGAATCTGTTCTTCCGGTCTACTAGTGACTCGCTTGATGGAGGGAGACGAATAAGGGGATTTAAGAGGAACCTAAGAGCAATGCCAACATCTTCTTCTGGTATCAAAATGAATTTCTTTTAACCTTTGAAGATGATGTTGCGAGGTTACTTGAATGAGACGTATCAAGCTCTTTAAGAGTAAAGTAAGACCATTTCCAATAGCTTAATAATTTATGTATATCACATGTAAGTTACAAATTTTCTTTGAGAATCCAAACTATATAACTGTTGTTAAAAAAGACACAATTATCCCTCGAACTGGGACAGGGTTTTACATCTCAAGGCAGATAGGAGGTTAAATTTTTTTGAAGATATTTTCGAGCACTGGGATGCTAATAACCTTGATGAGTCTTCCTTTATTCCAAACTGGACAAAAGTTGTAATTAGTGTTTGCTGGATCATATGGAAATGAAGATGTTCTATAGTTTGACAGTGAGATGTTCTTGTTAAAGTTATCAAGGACACCAGATATTTTCATACTACTAAATTGTAATCAGTCTTTTTGTAAATGAATCTAAAACAAATGGGGCAACTATATTAGTACTGATAGTGGTAGATGCAGTTAATAATAACTTCAACATTTAATGGAGGCTTTGTAATTTAATTTTAGACATAAAAGTTCTTTTTAGAAGGTTTAATTCTTGGCATTGTGTCTATGTGCCTACAGAAAAAAAAAAACAAAGGTTCTTGTGCACCTATGCATTGGAAAAGGGAAAGTATACACTTGTATAGAGAAAAATTCAAAAAATCTATTATTATTTCCCTTCTCCGATGCACAAGACGCGGATAACTGTCATTGTTACTTTGTTATTTGAGCTAGAAATTGAATATTGGCACTGTAAACTATGCTCTATCAAGCTATACCTCGTTTTTTGATTTGGTCATAAATATTGGCCCATTCATGTGGATCTGATTTTTTGATTTGGTCATAAATTGAATATTGGCACTGTAAACTATGCTCTATCAAGATATGACCCATTCATGTGGATCTGATTTTAATGATCAGTACTGGTTGCCATACAAAAATTTAAGTACAAGATGAACCACAATAAAAGTTCCGAACTCCATCATCTAAAATGGTTTTAAGATATGCATTGTGGGGGAGCTGAGACGTTCATGGTTTGTTCAACGTCTGCACCTCCTAAGCTCCCTGCAGCCTGTTCTATTTCCTTTTGTGCAACCTCACTCTTTTCTTCAGCCTCTGCTTTTTCAACCTTCTGTCTCTGATCAGGAAAAACATGTGAAAACCAACACGAACTGTCAACAAGTCATCCACCAAACACTTCCACGAGTAATTTCATGAAAAAGATTTCGAAGAAAAAACAGGCTTGTTTTCGATGTGATGCAGTTGCGTACTTCGTAATATAAGCTGGTCCGGGAAAATATTGTACTTGTGCAAAAACGGAGGCCACTTTGTTAAGAAGTAAACATGATTAATTTGGTACTACTATAAATTTTACAGGCGACCCCCTACTGTGTCCATGTATGATCCATACAAAAATGAAACATGCCAACACATCAAAAGTAAAACGCAGGATGTACTGCTTCAAAACTTGAGATGTCAACATCGTCAAAATAGAAACAAATGAGAAAGAGATGAAATTGATCACCTTGGATACTACAGTCGAGTCCTCTCTCATCCGTGTAAGCATGTTTGTATAGAGCTTTGCATCTCCTTTGTTACTCTCTGATCGAAGTTGCTTCAATGTCTTGTGTAATATTTTGATATCCCTACAAGTTACAAAATGTGAAGTTAAGATGTGCTCAACCGAGATCTAAGCAGTTACTTATTTCCACTCACCTGTTGTCGGGATCAACTTCAAGCGCTTTGTTTATGTCCAACTCGGACAGGTCAAAGTCTGCAGTTTTCATATAACCTTGTGCTCGTCTATACAAAGCCTTCACATTGTGGTATTCAACATCTAGCACCTGAAGAAAATCAAATTAAGGTAATGACTAAACGGTATAGATTAGCAAACTGGTCAATGGAAAAGCAAATTTTGATATGATAATCATATTCATGTAACCTCGAATTTAATGTAGATGCTGATTCCACCTGAGTACAGAACATTTTAAACTCATTTACAAAGTTCCACAAACCCAGTACTTAACTAATCGCCATGCATGCACTTCAATTTCCTTGTGTATTGTTGTTAGCTAGCTTTTCCAGGAAAGGAACATTCATCAGAAAGGACCATGTTTTGGGTTCTAAGATATACGAGGGGCAGATGCCCCTCTAGTAGAGTGGTACCCACTACCTGAATTGGAAACTTGTCAACACCCTAATTTCAGAATTTCTACCAACTGACCGGAAAAAAAATAAAAAAAATCCTACTCATGGGGTTCACGAATAACCTATACAAAATGATCCTAGACAGTCTTCACTTGCAAGATTAAAATACATCAACATGAACCTTAAATTTTGCAGTTACCTTTGAACATAACTCAATTGCTTCAGGATAGTTATTGAGTTTGAGGCAGCATGCAGCATGATTTAGCCAGCACAATACTCTCAAAGCATCCACATGCTGTTGCTCATCATCCCAAAAGGTTCCATCTACCGTAATGTAGTCCACAGCCTGACAGTAACACGATCATCCACAAATTTGACAGTTATAAATGTGGCCAATGTAAAAAGTTCACTCACAGGCAACCTATGACCTGACTGCACTACCTTGTCATATCTTTTTGAAGCTTTTTGATACTTGCCGCTCTTAAATAATGTGTTGCCTTCTTCTTTCTTCTTCTCAGCTGTCTCAATTTTCTCGCGATTACTCATCTCCCGAGGTGCTTTTGCCTGTGGTCACCAATACAGCACATACTATATTAGTAGGATAGTATTTATGTAGCAAATGCTTTTGCAAAAGTTAAATAAGTTTCCATAAAGGCACTACCTTGGTAAAATCAACCATTTCTACTTCATAAATGACAGTTGAACATGGAGGAACAATGGCAAGATCCTTTTTAACTTCAGCGCTCCCAAACCCATATTCGGGTTTCACTGTCACAATCGCCAGTTCGCCCTTTTTCATTGTTGCTGCTGCGAGGTCTAATCCAGCAATCACTTGCTCTGGCAATTGACAAAAAAAAAAAGGTTCAAAAAATAAATTTATATAGAATCACTGCTTGCATGAGCGATCCTTTCTGTTCATGAGCAGTGAGAACAAAGGCCAGTGAGCTAAGAAATCCAAACCAAAAACGAAGACATAGGAAACACATTTCACAAATAAAAACTCATCATATTTAGCATAAGCCCCACCTTCGTCAGTGATAAACTCCAACGGCAAGTCTCCATCTAAACCTTTTTTCTCGAAAACAGTATTATCTTCCAGTTTAGCAGTATACCTAACTGCAGAAAAGATATCATAGTGTTAACAACTGAGGCCAAAATAACTCCATGAAAGCGTGAAATTGCATAGTAAGAGAAGCTCGCCTTTCTGGAATTCACAAGATGACCTATAAGATTGAACCAATAGGATATTCATAATGACCAGCTTATCTATGAGACGAATTACATTGTACGTCACCTGGGATAAGTGGCCTACTTAGTGGGCACTATCAGAACGAAACAAAGCCACGATATGTTGCAGTTTCCTTAAGAGACTAAACTATGCACACTCTGTTGGAAAGATAATTCCCATTATCAATTTATATCATCTACTACATTGATGTACTGATGACTATAGTTGTTACTTTTGCAGTTAAATGCGGGATCTTACATAAAACGACCCTAAGGAATTTCAACCCTTCTGAGTAACATTCCTCCATATACACCAGACAGCCAAAAAACAGTTCAGACATGGTTAAACTGAAACACAACATACTATGTAATGGAATAATTACTTGCAGGGACCACACCACTTTAGGATGATTTTTAGGAAAACTAGTAAAGTTCATGTGCATGTCAGAATACTTTGTGGCTACAGGGCAGGATACTTACTCATAACAGGAGTTCCTTCATCTGCAGTATGACTGCCTTCTCCTTCCTTCAGTATCTTTTTTATTACTTTGGAATCACAGGTAAGATCAATAACATGTTTAATAGATATCAACTTGAGATCAACAGTTAAAGCAGAATTTGACGGAATGGCAGGAAATCCATGGTTAGCGTCACGACCTTTCTCTCCAAAGGCATCTGACAGAACAGACACATACTTTTAGTGAAGTACAGTTTTGATATCCCATATATAGCAAAATATTTATGTGCCCAAACTTTAGCTTGGCGTTGTATGGTGATTATTGCCATAACTTCATCAAATTCGCCTACCACTTATAATTACAACATTGACGCTGACAATAAAACAGACATACTTTTAATGTAGTACAGTTTTGGTATCCCATAGATAGCAAACTATTTATGTGCCCATACTTAAGCTTGGCATTTCATGGTAATTATTGCCATAACTTTAACTGTTTCATGACACCAACATGTAAACTAATTTTAGTGTCAAGTATCTTTCAAAAAAATTATACAACTGAATATAAACATAGAAGAAAAAAAAAGGGAGACTTGTTAAAGAGGTGTTTGATAATGTGAATTTTTTATTTAAGTGAAAACAACAGGCAACAAACAAGTATTAATTCGAAAATTTCACAATTAATGCTTCAGACTGAAATGTTCAAGATAACAAACTAGTATGTGGCAGATACAACGAGAAAAACGTACATTGAGCTTGAACTAATAAATTTACGCGTTCTCCCCTTTTCATTGTCTTTATTGCTTTCGGCAATGCCGGACAGAAATGACCTGCATGAAAGAATACAACAAATCCATCAAAAACTAAGGAAATTTTAACACGATCATGGTAACAAACTATATTCCCAGTCGGTCATTCTTGAGGTCTCAATGTGACAATGTCTATAAAGATACACAGAGACACTACATTACCATCATTTATCTGAAACTCCACTCCTTCTTCTGGTGTTTCTGCAACAACTGAACCATCACCCAACATAACACGGTACTTCACTACATTAAAGGGAAATACACCAGTTTTAATGAGACTACTTAACTTCCATTACATATAATCATATAACCAATTTAGTAATAGTCTAAGAATAGCTTACGGTACCCAAAACATCATCTAGATCACCCGGCTGCTCATTTCTTTCCAGTTTCTCCAAAATTCTCTTAATTATCCCACCATCTTTACAAATATCCACCACACTAATCCAAGACACCAGCTCTACCTCATACTGAATGTCACAGTTTGGAGGAATTTCCTTCCCATTTATAGTACTACCATTGCAATAATCAAACGGCAACGTAAACAACGAAACTTCACCCTTCTTCATTGTAATTATCCCATCATTTAACCGATCCAAAAATTTATCTACAAAATCAATCAAACACAATAAAAATCAGACATAAATCACCCTCAACTAGAACCAAATCCATGAAAAAATACACAGACAGCGACAAACAAACTCACCATGACCAAGCTTAAAGGACAAAGGCTCTCCTCCTTCATCTCTACTCGAATCAAACTTAGTTCCATCAAGTAAAGTACCCACATAATGAACTGCGAATAAAAAAAAAACATAATAATTATAACCATTTCAAGAAAAAAAAATCAATTCTCACAGAAATAATCAAGAAAATCACTTACGAGTAACTTCATCGCCGAATTCAGGACTTTCCCAGCCAAGACCTAATTTGAGAAGCTTCTTTTTGAGTTGAGTTTTCTTATTGATTACTCTCTCTTGCCCAATTTTAAGAGGAGGTGCTGATTCAATTTCTTCACCAGGTTCTTCTTCGAAGTGTTCATCATCTAATTCGTTTGGATTGTTTCGACATGCTAATGCTGATGCTGAGCTTATTACTCTTCCAAATATCGAAGACATTATTTTTTCCTATCTCACTGAAAAAATCTTCCCCGACAATACTGATCCTGACTGAGAAATTATCAAAAGAGTGAGAAAAATGAGTAATTTCAACTGAAGGGCTTTTAGTTTTTTCTTGAGCATGCTCATGTGTTGGCCCAACTTGTTGAGCTGTTGTAGGCCTGGATGAAAATTTTCAAGGGGCAAAAGGGTTCGTAGAGTGTTTGGATACTAGAAATAGAAATGTTTTTTACAGAAGGAGAAGTCGATCTCATAAATCATTAGTAAAATAATTTTGCTTCACAAGTTATAAACTTTTTGTCTTCAAAAAGTCATTCTGAAATTATGTTTCTATAAATTTAACTTCTGGTTTTTCGACTTTATTAAGGTGCATCCAGACACCCTCTTAAAGCTTAGTAGTTGATTTTTATTTATTCTTTTTGAAAATTAGATGTTGTTTCATTATCAATGATAAAGCTCGAAACGAAGCACGAACACACAAAGACATTGACCAAAATATACTAACAAAGCCACACAAACAAGTATTTTAGATAATGAACTGCAATGAGTCACTCTCTGTGAAAAAACCAAAAACTCCACAAAGTACAGTGACTCAGTCAGAATCTAAGCGACGAAAACCCAAAGGACTAAGGTAAAAGTCACTATAAAATTGCTACCAAAAGGTCATGTGATACTTGACACACATATACCGAAAATAAACAATAAACAAAGACAATCGACCCGAACAACTATCCTAGAGTTTAATATTCAATCTTATAGTAAACATAATACAATTTCATGTTTGATCGAAAAATAAACACTCAATGACAAAATTCTTAAACCAATACTCAGCAGCATAACTTCATATTATTTTTAATATATGTATTAATACTAATAAAATTATGAAAATATATGCAGTGTATTATAAGCATAATGTGTCAAATAAAGAAGAAATATATTTATGATATTTCTTTTGCAAAAAAGTAACTGAATGATATGAAAAAAAAAATGAAAGAGTCCCAGTTATCCCATACAAAGAAGTTGGTTAAAACTAAAAGGCTAAAACTGCAACTATTGAACCCATAACAGGTTATAGCCTAATCAACTAGTGATCTGGCTATATCTGTGGATCATCTTTAATCAAAAGACTAATTGATCAATGTCAACAAGATAAACATAGATAATATATAACTCAGCTTATGCCATAAAAAATGCAAATACCTCTTAGAGCAAGGGCTATGGGGTTGATCCCCTCAATCAAAATGATAGAGTTTATCAAATTTGATCCTACTATGGGTAGAGAGAAATCCTCTTTCATCCCATTCTCAATCAAACTCTCAACCGAGTGAAGGAGAGTATGATAGTCCCCACTATATGGCACTGAATTTGTCGTCTAAATTTTTTTAAGTAAAGCGGCACATTAAGAGCCGTATGAAAAGGAAATGGAACTGATACAACTATTAATGTGTTGTTCGAGTAGTAAAAATATATTACACGGCTCTTGATTTGCTATTTTAGTAGGAAAGTAGATGTTGATTGGTTGTTTAAGACCAAAATAGTTGCATGTGGCAGTTCAATAGTGTGTTATTTTCTCCTATTGCCGTAGTAGTAATTACATTTCATTTTATTTTCCGTAAAGGGACTAAGACTCAAAGTGAGCCGCAATTACAGTAGGAGTAGACCCATCTAATATGGGATGTTGAGAGTTCCCAATATTATATTTATCTACTAAAAGTTGTTTTAAGCTACAAAGGGGATGAGATGTTTCCCTAATTACTATTGAATTTAAAGGCCTAACAAACTTTGCTAATACATTCGCAACTTGATTTCCTAATCTAGGAACAAAATGAAAACCCAAAAAAGCTATCACAAAGTTGAGCTATTCCATTTGCCTCATCGAGACAGGCTTTAGCGCGCCAAGTGAAAAAGAGGGGGTCTAACAACCACACTCAATATTTCGATTAGAAATCTGTATGGACAACTCCGAGTTACTTTCTAGAGAATCAACTAGACTCAATCCATAGAAAATATCTTAAGGAGTTATTATCTCAATCTGTCATTTTGATTTGCTCAAGCAAATACATCTGCGAGTCTTAATCAAAGAGAGATAACTTGGATGGTACCAAAGACCAATATCCAAGTGTCAATCAATTTAAATCAACAACCAATAAGGTCGGATATTCTAATTGATTGAACAACGCACAACCTGTATTATTTCAATTATATAACAAAATATAATACGGAAATGAAATAACACATACACCAGAATTTTGTTAACGAGGAAACCGCAAATGCAGAAAAAACCCCGGGACCTAGTCCAGATTAAACATACACTGTATTAAGCCGCTACAGACACTAGCCTACTCCAAGATAACTTCGGTCTGGACTGTAGTTGAACCCAAATCAATCTCACACTGATCAAAGGTACAATTATGCTCCTACGCCTATGATCCCAGCAGGATACTGCGCACTTGATTCCCTTAGTTGATCTCACCCACAACCAAGAGTTGCTACGACCCAAAGTCGAAGACTTTAGTAAACAAATCTGTCTCACATAGAAAAGTCTACAATGATAGATAAATTCTTCTCCCACGAATAAACTTATGAGTTTTGTTGTGTCTTTTGATAAATCAAGGTGAATAGGAACCAATTGATAAAACCAGACTTATATTCCCGAAGAACAGCTCAGTTTTATCAATCACCTCACAATAAACTTAATCGATGCATCAAAGAAGATTATTGAGGAATCACAAACGATGAGACAAAATGTTTGTGACTACTTTTATATCTTGTCGATCGGAGATAGAAATCTCAATCCAATTATTACAATTGTACTCGTACGATAGAATATGCAAGATCAGACCACACAACTACGATAAAAGTAGTATCGGTCTGGCTTCACAATCCCAATGAAGTCTTTAAGTCGTTAACCTGGTTTTAGAAGAATAAAACCAAAGATTAAAGGAGAATCAACTCTAGCTTAGCAAACTAGTATCACACAGAATGTGTGGGGATTAGGTTTCCCTGTTGCTAGAGTTCTCCCTTATATAGTCTTTCAAATCAGGGTTTGCAATCAATGTTAGCTTAGTAATAAAGCATTCAATATTCATCGTTAGATTAAAACATGATTAGATACAAACTAATATTTATAAACCGTTAGATCGAAAATATAGCTTGTTATAAACACATGTATTGCACGTTTGTAGGCTTGTGAAAACCGTACCCAAAGTTGTACATTGGTTGGTTCAACACTAGTTAGCCAAATGATAACTTTCATATCAACCATATTCTTCTTCACCATAACTAGTCCAAATGACTCAAATGAACTAGTTAGAGAGTTGTTCAATTGCTTAGATATTTATGTACTACACAATACACAATTGAGGCAAAAACGATATGATTCACTCGAATCGATTCATGAACTATAAAGCCACGTTTTGCAATAGCATTCCTTAGTTTATTAAGATAAGTTCAAAAACATCGTTTTTAGACATAACCTACTCAAATTTGCGAACTGGGTTCGCGGACTTAAGTTCCCGGATGGAGTTCACAAACTCCAGCAGAAATTCTCGGGTTTCGAGAACTACGACAATTCACGGAATGAACTTGTATGCTGAGTTCGCGGACTTAGCTCACGCACTACTTCTGTTTCACTTGATCAACAAAGTTTGAAAACTTCGGTTCAAGCAATAAGGACTTATACATATATGTGTTGCCACAACAATGCTTATATCCTTCAATGGTTATATTGTTTAATCTCTCATTTCAATCATTGAAACATTCTCAGAGGACGTTATATAGTTGTTATTCACAATCTATTTTTCGTCAGAGCAATTTCCAAAATGATTGAAACATAACATGACTTTCGTCACTAGGTAAAGATGAACTTGGCTAAAGCGAAAGCTTTACCAACACATATTTCGAGAAATAGATAAGCGAGATATACTCAGCTCAAAATATCATATGTGTATATTCTTAGTCTATATAGTAATATGACTTTTGTCTCAAGATAGGAGATAAAATAGATAGAATTTTGAGTGATAGATAAGTTCAAGTCTCCACATACCTTTTAGTCGATGAAGATCCACTGGTTCCTTGAGTAGTCCTTCGTCTTGTATGATGATTGCCATGGAGTCTTGAGCTCAACTACACTTTCTATCCTAGTACGAGACCTTAACTATAGTAGACTAGAAATCAAGACTTTATAGTTTTGATCACTAACATTGACAAACATGCTTGAGATAGCAACGTATGCGAGTTTGACCGAGCAATGCTCTAACAATCTTCCCCTATGTCAATTTTAGTGGCAAAACTATTAATACATATGGAATACAAAAAATATATAAATAAACTTTATAGCTCCTATTCCACATGCCTAATCTTCAACAATACTCGAAATCTTCGTCACTTCCAATTAGTCCAATGATCCCAAAGGTTGTAAGTTTAGTATCATCGTTGTTGAAAATCTGTAGCTATAACAATGAGAAAAGCATCGGTTCTCAATCATTGTTATACAATGTCATAGTATTATTACACAACGTCAAAGTCCAATTGCATCACAACTTAAATAACAATACTATGGTGATACTTCACTCCCCCTTAGTCAATACTCCATCTCACATGGAAACCACCCCCCCTTATATAATGAACCGAAAACCATATGTATTTTTAGTGTGACCTACAATTAATTCTCCCCCGTTTTGTCAATAAAATTGGAAAAGGTACAAGAAAAAGATCCTAATGAAATTTCCGTACAAGACATTTCATGACCAAAGGTAAATTTTCTATCATCTTGTTTAGATGCAATCATAAAGCCGAGGCTAAATGCATTCATCAAGGAGTTCATAAAGATACAAGATAACCCCTACAAATTCCACAGCCGCACTCCCCACAAAGATTTGGCAATTAAGCGTAAGTTCAAAAGGACTCTCCCCCATAAAATGTCATTCCCAAGGGAACAACAAGAGCGGCCTTAATTTCAAGAGAAAAGAAGGATTTCTACACACAAAAAATAACATCTAGATAAAACTGCTAAACAAGTTGTAAACTGACTGGAATTTAAACTCAATTACCCAAAATATCGAGATAAGCACAAGGGCTAGAGTTATGGAAACAGTTAATGAACCAAAACAACACCAATAGACTGCCTTAAGTGCTGAAAGGTGGCAGTATCTAAAGGTTTGGTGAGGATGTCAGCCAACTGTTGTTCGGAAGGCACAAATTCCATATTTATGATACCATTCTCATAAAGATCTCGAATAAAATGGTACCCTATGTCAATGTGCTTTGTTCTTGAGTGCTCAACATGATTCTCAGTGATTCGAATCGCACTAGAGTTATCACAAAAGATCTTCATTATTCTAGTATCAACTCCATAGTCAGCCAATATTTTTTTCATCCATAAGAGTTTTGTACAACATGACCCAGCAGCAATATACTCTGCTTCGCATGTAGACAGGGATTGTGAATTCTGTTTCTTACTGTGCCGAGCAACAAGATTCAGTCCTACATAGTAGAAACCCCCTGATGTACTATTTCTGTCTTCTACACAGCCTGCCCAATCAACATCAGAATAAGCGGCCATATCAGTATTAGTTTCAAAAGTGTAAGATAGACAATACCCGACAGTGTGATTGACATAACGTATGATCCTTTTTGCAGCTGCAAGATGAGATTCTTTTGGATTAGCCTAGAATCTAGCACAACAACCAACACTAAAAGAAATATCAGGTCTAGTAGATGCTAGATATAAAAGGCTTCCAATAATGGATCGATACAACTTTTGATCTACTTTTACTCCTTTCTCATCTTTGTGTAGTTTACCAGTAGTAAGCATGGGTGTTAATTTTGGAGAGGACTTATCCAAGCCGAATCTTGTCACAAGATCCCTTGCATACTTTTCTTGAGATAAGTAAATGCCATCCTTATGTTGTTCAATTTGCAATCCTAGAAATAATTTTAATTCACCAACATTGCTCATTTCAAATTCTCTTGCCAGTGAGACTTGGAAGTCCTTTGCTATCTTCTCTGAAGTTGATCCATAGATGATGTCATTTACATACACTTGAGCAATAATCACATTTTTTTCACTCTATTTGGTAAACAAGGTCTTATCAGCTCCTCCTCTTGAGAAACCTTTTCTAATAAGAGAAGTGGTAAGTTTTTCAAACAAGGCTCTAAATGCTTGTTTTAATCCATATATAGTCTTTTTAAGTTTGAGAACGTGATCTGGAAAATCACGATTTTCAAACCCTTTTGGTTGAGCAACATAAACTTCTTCCTTTAAAATCCCATTCAGAAACGTAGATTTTACATCCATCTGAAAAAGTTTAACCTTGAGGAAACAAGCATGAGATAATAAGAGTCTAATGGACTCAAGGCGTGCCACAGGTGCAAAGGTTTTATCAAAATCGATACCTTCAATTTGTGAATATCCTTGAGCGACAAGTCTGGCTTTATTTCTAATAATTGTTCCATATTCAGCAGACTTGTTCTTAAATATCCATTTGGTACCAACAATATTAACATTGGAGGGACAAGGTACGAGTTCTCATACGTCTTGCCTTTGAAATTGATTTAACTCTTCATGCATAGCATTCATCCAAGCGGGATCACTAAGAGATTCATCTATATTTCTTGGTTCTATAAGAGATAGATAACAACCAAAGTTACAAATATTTTGAAGTTGTCCTCTTGTTCTAGCCGTAGAATCCTTTCCTCCAATAATACTGTTTGGATCATGATTCCTTTGAACCCAGAGATGTCGTGGAGGGACATATTCTTTTTCTTCAGGAGTGACTTGTTCTTAGTTCTTCTCCTCGTCACTAGAAATATCAGGATCAGTAACAGTTAGGACAAATTCAACTGATTCAAGTATTTCTTTGACTTTCTCAATTTTCTCAGAAGGAGGAAATTCAACAGGAGAATTGTCATGATGAAAATCACTAATATCATTAATGATAACATTAGCAGATTCCATCATGACTTGAGTTCTGAGATTGAACACTCGAAACTCACGACTATCAGAAGCATAGCCAAGGAAAATTGCTTCATCACTTTTAGTGTCAAATTTCCCTTTCTGTTCACGATCCTTTAGAATGTAGCACTTACTACCAAACACTCTAAGATAGTTCAAGTTGGGTTTTCTACCATACCACGAATCATATGGAGTGTTGAGGTTTTTGGACCGTAGATAGACACAATTGATCAAATAGCATGCTGTAAAAACAGCTTCTCCCCAAAATCTTAAAGGTAGATTTTTATTATGGAGCATTACCCTGGACATTTCCTGAATATTTCTGTTCTTTCTTTATGCAACTCCATTAGCTTGAGGAGTAATGGGTGGAGAATATTGTTGAATAATTCCTAGTTCATCGCAAAATTCAAACACCTTAGTGTCTTTGAATTATGTACCTTGGTCACTCCTAATTTTCTTTAGTTTGCGACCTTGTTCGTTATGCATTCTTTTAACAATAATCTTGAATTCTCCAAGGGTTTTATTTTTGTGAGACAGAAATGCAACCCAAATGAATATGGTGTAGTCATCTACCATAAATAAAGCATACTTCTTTCCAGCAACAGTGGGTTGTTGAATTGGTCTGAAGAGATCCATATGAATTAAATCAAGTGGAGCTTTAGTGAGAATATCTCGAGATGATTTATGGCAAACTTTTGTTTGCTTACCCTTTTGACAGGCACCACATACACCTTCAATCTTTGCATTGATTTTGGGAACACCTCTAAAAAGTTCTTTATTAATGATCTTAGTTAGAAGACGATAATTGTTGTGACCAAAACGTTCATGCCAAAGATGTGTAGACTCCACCTTAGTCAGATTGCAACAATTTCGATTTGAGTATCTAAAAGATAACAGTTATTTTTACCACGAGTTCCTTGAAAAATAGCTTTTCCGGTTTTGTCCACAATGTCACATCCATTTGCATTTAATATAACTCGATGGCCCTTGTCACAAATTTGACTAATAGAAAGAAGATTTACAGTTATACCTTTTACATAAACTACATCATGGATTTCAGGTATGCCAGGAAGTTTGATCGTTCCCTTCTTGCTTATATAGCAACATCTTCCATCTCCGAATATTACTGGTCCGCCTTCATAGTTTTCTGAGGAAACAAACCAGGTGAGATCGCTTGTCATGTGTCTGCTACATTCACTGTTGATAAACCATTGAAAAAGTGAAGTTGATTTTAAAGTAAATGCACCCATACTATTAGTATACTTCTGTTTGGAATTTCCTAATAGCTCTGTGTGTCTTTTTAGAGACGCATAAAGTTGTTTAGTTTTCTCACAAAGATCACTTGCAAATTTTAATCTCTCTTGAAATGACACACAATTATGTTGAGAGTGATTAGAGAAATCACAGAACAAACATGGGCCAACACCTTTTAGCTTGGTAGAGCAGTTCTGATTTACATCAGTTTTCACAACCTTTAGACGTTGTTTACAAGCTGATTTATGACTATTCTTCATGGAAGAATTACTGAAGTTACGAATATCCATTAAGGGATTTAAACTGGGTTTCAAATCCTTTATAATTGCAATTTCTGCAGCTAAATCAGAGTTGATCTAGATTTGTTCATCTAACCTTTTCTGGAGAGTAATCAGTTTATCAGAACTTTTTCTACGATCGATTTTTAATTCTGGTGAAGTGTTATAATAGACTTTATTGTCCAAAGAGTCAGATCGCCACAAACACAGACTTGTAAGGTCTTGAACGTGTTTTCCTGCTCTGATACCAATTGAAAAAGCGGGGGTCTAACAAAACCACCCAATAATTCGATTAGCAATCTGTATGGACAACTCCGAGTTGTTTTCTAAAGAATCAACAAGACTCAATCAATAGAAAATATCTCAAGGAGTTATTATCTCAATCTTTCAATTTGATTTACTCAAGCAAATATGATTCGCGAGTCTAATCAAAGAGAGATAACTTGGATGGTACCAAAGACCAATATCCAAGTGTCAATCAATTTAAACCAACAACCAAAATGGTCGGATATTCTAATTGATTGAACAACACACAACCTGTATTATTTCAATTATATAAAAATATAATGCGGAAAAGAAATAACACAGACACCAGAATTTTGTTAACGAGGAAACCGCAAATGCAGAAAAAACCCGAGACCTAGTCCAGATTAAACATACAATGTATTAAGCCGCTACAAATACTAGCCTACTACCAATTAACTTCGCTCTGGACTGTAGTTGAACCCAAACCAATCTCACACTGATCCAAGGTACATTTATGCTCCTACACCTATGATCCTAGCAGGAGACTGCGCACTTGATTCCCTTAGTTGATCTCACCCACAACCAAGAGTTGCTATGACCCAAAGTCGAAGACTTTAATAAACAAATCTGTCTCACACAAAAAGTCTACAAGTAATAGATAAATTCGTCTCCCACGAATAAACCTACAAGTTTTGTTCCGTCTTTTGATAAATCAAGGTGAACAGGAACCATTCGATAAAACCAGACTTATATTCCCGAAGAACAGCTCAGTTTCATCAATCACCTCACAATAAACTTAATCGACGCAGCGAAGAAGATTATTGAGGAATCAAAAACAATGAGACGAATATTTTTGTGACTACTTTTATCTTGCCTATCGGAGATAGAATCTCAAGCTAATTATTACAATTATACTCATACGATAGAAAGAGCAAGATCGGATCACACAACTATGATAAAAGTAGTATCGGTCTGGCTTCACAATCCCAATAAAGTCTTTAAGTCGTTAACCAGAGTTTAGAGAAAAAAACTCAAGGGTTAATGGAGATCGAATCTAGATTAGAGAAAACTAGTATCACACAAGAAAAGTATGTGGGGATTAGTTTTTCCAATAGCTAGAGTTCCCCTTATATAGTCTTCAAATCAGGGTTTGCAATCAATGTTATCTTAGTAACAAAACATTCAATATTCACCGTTAGATGAAAACCTGATTAGATACAAGCTAATATTCCTCAACCGTTAGATCGAAAACTTAGCTTGTCATACACACATGTACTTGAAGATTTTGGGTTTGTGTAACCGCACCCAAACGTGTACAATGGTTGGTTCACAACTAGTTAACCAAAAGTTTAGCCAAATGATAGCTTCCATCTCAACCATGTTCTTCTTCACCATAACTAGTCCAAATGACTCAAATGAACTAGTTAGAGAGTTGTTCAATTGCTATGAGATCTCGAGTACTACAAGAGACACAATTAAATCAAAAACGATGTGATTCACTCGAATTATTAATCATGAACTATAAAGCCACGGTTTGCAAAAGCATCCCTTAGTAATATAGAATAAGTTCACAAACAACGTTTTCAGACATAACCTCTTGAGTTTGCGGACTCAACTTAACCGGTCAAAGTTATAAACTCCAATAGAAATTCTCGGGTTCGAGAGCTTCTGTCAGTTCGCGGACTGAGTTCGTGGACTGCACATGAGATACAAC